>PVIU01027495.1:0-20396 GCA_004026605.1 Ondatra zibethicus | reverse complement strand
CAGGTGCAGCCTGGACAGGGTCCAGATGAATCCGCGGAAGCTGGTTGGGCGAGGTTCTCGGTCCCAAAGGCAGGCCTACTGAGGGTTGCCCTCTCCTCTCTGCTTGGCTCCCTGGGACAAAGGAGGCCCCCTAGCAGGGGACTCGCCCTTCCCCCAAGGCCTCAGCCCGGGTGGGCCGAGCTCAGGTGCAGCCGGGACAGGGTCCAGATGAATAAGTGGAAGCTGGTTGGGCGAGGTTCCCGGACCCAAAGTTATCCTGGGTTTTTTGTTTTTCCATATGAAGTTGAGTACTGTTCTTTCGAGGTCTGTGAAGAATTTTGCTGGGCATTGCATTGAATCTGTAGATTGCTTTTGGTAAGCTTGCCATTTTTACTATGTTAATTCTGTCTACCCAAGAACATGGGAGATCTTTCCACTTTCTGGTGTCTTCTTCAATTTCTTTCTTCAAAGATTTAAAGTTCTCGTCATACAAATCTTCCACTTGTTTGGTTAGAGTTATGCCGAGGTATTTTATGCTATTTGTGGCTATTGTGAGGATGCTGCTTCTGTGTACAGGAGAGCTGCTGATTTTTTTGAGTTAATCTTGTATCCTGCTACATTACTGAAAGTGTTTATGAGTCATAGAAGTTCCTTGGTAGAATTTTTGGGATCGCTTATGTAAACTATTGTATCATCAGCAAACAATGAGAGCAATCCTGTACAATAAAAGAACTTCTGGAGGCATCACAATCCCTGACTTTAAACTCTACTACAGAGCTACAGTACTGAAAACAGCCTGGTACTGGCATAAGAACAGACAGGAGGACCAATGGAACTGAATAGAAGACCCAGATATTAATCCGCACACCTTCGAACACCTGATTTTTGACAAAGAAGCAAAAAATATCAAATGGAAGAAAAGCATATTTAACATATGGTGCTGGCATAACTGGATATCAACATGTAGAAGAATGAAAATAGATCCATATCTATCACCATGCACAAAACTCAAGTCCAAATGGATCAAAGATCTCAACATAAACCCTGCCACACTGAACCTTATGGAAGAGGAAGTGGGACATACACTTGAACGCATAGACCACTTCCTAAATATAACCCCAGCAGCACAGTGAGAGAAACAATTGATAAATGGAACCTCCTGAAACCGAAAAGCTTCTGTAAAGCAAAGGACATGGTCAACAAGACAGAATGACAGCTTACAGAATGGGAAAAGATCTTCACTAACCCCACATCAGACCGAGGTCTGATCTCCAAAATATACAAAGAACTCAATAAATTGGTCATCAAAAGAACAAATAATCCATTAAAAAATGGAGTACAGACCTAAACAGAGAACTCTCAACAGAGGAATCTAAAATGGTTGAAATACACTTAAGGAAATGTTCAACAACCTTAGTCATCAGAGAAATGCAAATCAAAACAACTCTGAGATTCCATCTTACACCTGTAATCATGGCCAAGATCAATAACACTGATGACTACTTATCCTGGAGAGGATGTGGGGAAAACGGAACACTTCTGCATTGCTGGTGGGAGTGCAAGCTGGTACAACCCCTTTGGAAATCAGTGTGGCAATTTCTCAGAAAATTAGGAAACAGCCTTCCTCAAGACCCAGTAATACCACTTTTGGGTATATATCCAAAGGATGCTCAATCATCCTACAAGGACATGTGCTCAGCTATGTTCATAGCAGCATTGTTTGTCATAGCCAGAACCTGGAAACAACCTAAATGCCCCTTGACCGAAGAATAGATAAGGAAAATATGGTACATTTACACAGCAGAAAAAAAATGACATCTTGAATTTTGCAGGAAAATGGATGGAGCTAGAAGACATTATTTTGAGTGAGGTAACCCAGACACAGAAAGACAATCATCACATGTACACACTTATAGGTGGTTTTTAAACATAAAGCAAATAAACCAGCCTACAAACCACAATTTTAGAGAACCTAGACAACAATGAGGACCCTAAGAGAGACTTACATAGATCTAATCTACATGGGAAGTAGAAAAAGACAAGATCTCCTGAGTAAATTGGGAGCATAGGGACCTTGGGGGAGGGTTGAAGGGAGAGGGGAGAGGCAAGGATGGGAGCAGAGAAAAATGTAGAGCTCAATAAAAATCAATAAAAAGTGTTATGATGCGACATATGGTTTTATTGGCATATAAAAGGGAAATGCTCCCAATGTTATTCTCACCTCTAAAATTGGGTCAACAATGGTACCTACAAGAGCTATGGGAGCATTAACTGGACAAGCATGCATGTCCACTGATTACTATAGTGGCTCTTCCAGGGTATGTATTTTGATTGTTATTTCCTGTGTACATAGAGGAGGGAGCACTAACTGTGCCTGTGACAACGTCTCAAGATGAGCACTGAGAGTCTTGAAAGATAGATTCATTAAATAGAGGCACTAGGGATTGGCATTATAGGTTAAAGAATAGAAGCACTAAAAATATGCTAAGTTCTAGTAACAGAATGGCCTCTTGTAGGATAGAGTACTTAGGGAGAATGGGAAAATAGTGGGAAACTATGAGTGAATCAATCATTGCTTCACAGAATGGAGACGAATATACTGGGCTTGCGGGGTTGATCCACCTACGGAGACAGTGTGCATGAGCTAATGGGAGCTCACCAAATCTTTGAATGGTATTATTTATAAAGTAATAAAAAATAAAAAAGAATAAGTATAGTCTCATGCCATGCAAAGGAGATGAAAGAACATTCTAGTAATGGGAAGAGCATATACAAAGATAAATTAAAAATGCATATAGAATGTTGGGGAACTATATGCTGTGACTCATGCCCTAATTTTAGGGGCTCCTCTCCCATTTGGAGGTCTCAAATATGTCTGCCTACACTTGGTAGGTTGTAGGGCAGATTCTTGAAGTCAGTTTGAAAGAGGATTTTTGGGGGAGGTAAAAACAGTACATGTGATGTGTAGGGGACTGAAACACAGAGACTCACTCAGTACAGACTCTGCACACTTACTATTGAGGTCTGAAAACTGGTTTGAAAAATAGAACATAAAACACCTTTTCCCATGAAGACCTCTATGACACTCTAAGGCACAAGAAGATCCATGTTGGTGCACACAGTAACAAACACTTATGAATGATTTGTTTGCTTCAATGTAAGGTGACAAAGTAGCATCACAGTTGCAAAGGAAGGGAGAGTTATTTCTATTTATTCACGGGAAACAATACAGCCGAGGAAGACAGTGAATTCTGAGCACCGTCATGGTGGTGCTGACTGTGTGCAAGCACAAGTCCCACCAGCAATCCAGAGCTGGAAGCAGTGATGGCTGTGAAGACATTTGTGACAGAGAGATGATGGACATTTTTTTCTAGCAATCCTATCATAGAGAACTCTTGGAGAAGAAACACTAATTCTTTTCCTTTTTAGCTCCCATGACTGTGAACCTATGAATTAAATCAATAAAAATGCAATAACACTAGAAAAGGCACACAATTTTTATTAATATGTATATACATAGAATTTCACAGAAAGAAAATGAAACTCTAAAATGTGGTTAGATTCAGGGGGCTTATATACTATCTTAATATAGGAAGGAGAGCTTGAACTTAAATGGATGATAAATTCAGGGGAAGAGATTAGGAAAGAATCAGGGAGGGAGAAAGGAATGGATGCTGCAGACTATTTTACCATGGATTTTCTGTTCAAGCGAATTAATTTTGGTGTTGATTTCCTACCCTAAGGGATGAGTCACTCTCTGTCCTTGAAATGGAGGAGAGGTTACCTTCCTCAAAGGAAAACCTACATCCTATTTTCAGGCAGTTATAAGTAGAATAGAATTTTTTTCTGTGGCTATTGATTCTTAATTGTTATTAGCTCAAAATAATCCTTATGACAAAATGGCACAGTTTTGAGAAGCTTCTTCGGGCGTCAAAGCAAAGGGCAGGAAAGATGACTTAGCTCTTCTAGTGGACCTGGGTTTGTTTCCCAGCATCCACATGGAGGCCCACAGTCATCTGCAACTTCAGACCCAGGAGATCCGACACTTTTTCTGAATTCCGCAGGCACCAGGCATGTACATGGTATGCAGACATACATACAGGAAAAACACTCATGTGCATAAAACAAATATAAAAAAGCCCTTTAAAAAAGAGTAAAAGCAGGAAAGGTATAAAAAGGCAGGCAATGTGTGGGAGGAGGCAGGTCTACTCTGTAAGCCCATATGAGGTGGTCTTTGCAGCCTTCTAGGAGTCATGGTGGAAGGGTAAAAGAAGTAAAAGTCCCTCAAGAGGAGTTGACAGAAAAGTCTACAAACACTGTCTGCATATAGAACCACAAACTTGAAGGGATGGTAGGTATTTGGGTGTGAGTCATTATAGAAAGGGGATAATGCAAGATGGAGCCACAGAAGTCTAGTTTGACTTATTTACATTTTCCTCAATGCAGGTAGGCTGATATTTTGATTCACAGTGTCATTCCAGAAGAAAGGAAGCTGAGTGGAAGGGGTGTGAAATTATATAGAGATATAACGGAACTAGGTGGACCTTACTAAATGGTGTAAAAATGGTCCGCATCCAAAGCTGAATGTTCACCGAGGTTGTGGGTCAAGAGTTGTGAGTCCTGAGAGCAGCCTGGGATATGACTTCTCACTGCCCTGCATGAAACAGACTAACTCCCTTATTACCCATCTTTAATCTTGTCCTTCCTACAGTCTCTCTGCCCTCTGTGTTATGATATGGACAAATAGCTCCCTTATGCAAGATGAAATGGCTTTGACCCCATTTCTTTCTGTAGATGCTTTCTTCATTGTCTTTTCTCACTCCACTAGAAAGTTTCTCCAGTGAGTTCTCTTGAGCTTCTAGCTCTACTTCCTCACAGTGCCCTTCCACTTGCCTCTGACAATCCCTTGCTCTAGTAACTTCAACTCTTCTCTTCTTCCATGTTATCAACATCGTTACAGAGTTTCTGCCATGTCACGGAACATCTCAGAAGTGATTGACACTTTGCATTTCTCTCTTAAAATCCTCCCATATTCTGACTTCTGAATACCCTATATTTAGCTACCATTGAGGATTTGAGGGAATTTATTCTGGATCAACGTGTAACAAAATCCTTACACTGATCACTAAAACAAGCTCGTCATAAAAGTGTTGTGAACAGCAGGTCAAAATTGAGATCCTCTTGAAACCTAAGTGGTCCAAGAGGGAGTAAAACATCAGTGGTTGTTCTAAGTGCCTTGCCCACCTTGAATATCCATTGTCATCAATGCATACTCAATGGACACTAGACCACTATACTACTTATTTTATATGTACTGATTACATTAAACCTTACTGCAAGATTTCAGATAAAGGACAATAGTATCATTATCATCTCCTTTACTATTTGAGAATACTGATAAAAATAGAAATTATAGAGCTAGCTTAAGAATCTAGGCAGCCTTACTGCTAAGTTGACCCTGCTAGCTCCTTGAGAGTAGTATAACAAGAATGCCAAGCTGACTGCGAAAACACTAGGCCCCACCCATCATGTTTTACCCAAATGACAATCCTGACAGGAGTGTCAGTCATAGGATTTTCCTGTCATAACCTTTTTAAATTAAAATTTTATTAATTTTAAAATCCAGAAACACAGTGACTCCATAAATATGTACCATACCTGGGTACATGTCCTGTGAGAAAAGCGAAAGGGTAACACTGTTACATTACTCAGACTTGTTTACACGAGCTAACTAGAAAAATGGATGAAACTGCAAAATGGTGCTTCTGGTCTTTGCTGCCCCAAGTGTTTATGATACAAATAAATACCGAAAAAAGAACCATATCCATTCTTCCCTACTCACTACAGGCAGTTTGATCTCTCTCCGCATACCCTACACTCTACCCAACATCAAAACCCGGAGGGTTTCTACACTGAAATCCCCAGTTCCTGCTTCCCACAGCACTTCAGAAAGGTGTGTCGCTGCACCTGGAGGCCAGAGTCTATCTAGGGGAGCTCTTTGGGTGTTCCCTTGAGGCTAAGCTTTCAGAGAACACCTGGGTGGGAAGGCTTTGGGGTGAATCATCCAGCAGGGGGAATCACCCCTTTCCTTCAGGATCTGGTTACAGATCTCCACACTCTGGAAATACAGTTCCCCCTCCCCCCCAGAGGGAGGCAGCAGTGGATTGATACTGCCCCCATCACATGTTCAATGATGTTCTGCGGCTTTGCAGCCCAGGAATCTTATGTCCCACTTCTGAGGAGAATGTGTATGACTGCCTGGCAAGAAATTTGTCTCATGAAGCCCTGGCCCCAAAGCCTGGTGTCTTTTTTTTTGTGGAAACTGGCCCTTCCCTGCCAGGTTCCCATAAAGACCAGACCATTTGCACATTTTTTCCTATCATGTTCTCTTGCCTAGTGTGGGAAATACGGGGTTTCTAGGCCCTCGTATTGCTTAGTACTCATTTGAGCTCATTCATGCTCCTCCAAGAGCACAGATCCAGAAGTCAGCCCTATGCTCCTTGTTAGGAATTATTTATAGTTTCTCCACAAAGATGGTTTCTAAAGCCAAGCCTCAGAAAGCATAATTTATGCTGTGGCATTGGGCTGCAAATAAACATTTCAGAAGCAGCCTTGTCAAAAATCCCAGATACAACCTATGCTCGTGGATAAGGCAAGGCTAGTAGGAAGGTTTAGGAGAAAGGTCTGTGTCAGAATTCTCAGTTCCCTGAATGAACAGTAAATCTCTTGACAGAAGAACCAATGTTCACAAGCTCACAAGGACCGAGTCTCTCTATAAAGTCAAATTTCAACTCCTGTAGTCAGAGAAATAAGAGCGCCCTTAAAAATGGCTTTTAGAATAATTCAAAGTAAAGTGTCTGTCTGGGTGACTATGGCAGCAAGAAAATTAGCGAGCATTAGTTTATACACTAGTGAGTGTTATAGCTGTGAAAACAACAAAAAAGATGGACTACTTTGTTTTTATCAGGTGTATTCTTCTACAGTTATGAATCTTCTACAGTTATGCATTGTTTGGTATGAACTTAGTTTCTGACAATTTCACCAAGTTCTACCTTCCTAATGGAGGCTCCATAGGTTCAGGTCAAGAAGAAGAAGTGGTATTATCAGACAAAGTGAATTTGGCACTTCAAAGTGAACAAAACCCTTAACTGGCATTCTTCACCCTTAAAGGCTTGAGGACAGTCTTCTTCATACATTTTGAATTTGTTTTCCTGGGTGCCAACAGCCTCAACAGTATTTAGGAGCCAGAAACAAGGGCAGCTTCATGTGCAGTCTGGGTGTCTTTTCGTACTTGTGTATATGAGATATGAGGATGATTTTTTTCTCAGTACTGAGAGCAGAGCCCAAGGCTCCATGTGTGCTCAACAACTGACTGACCTGTAGTTCCACCCACTGAATAAGTTCGTTTATTTAAAGAATGGAGGACACGTGAGCATTCGAAAGGCATTTCATACAAATGATTGCTCTATGTGACCCAACTTACACTGAGCAATCTTCTTCTCTTCCTTTCACGTGACTAACTTTCTACACAGAATCCCTAAAAGTGTTTTCTTTTAACCTTCAAATAAAAGTGATTCTCAGAGAAACTAAAGCTGCACCAATATGCTCTATCCCTTCTCCCTCCAGAAACCATTAAAGACTCCTCTATTCTCTTTAGAGGAGATGTTTGAGGGCTGGCACTCCACTGTACATAGAGGAACAAGGTATGTTGTGGCTGGCGTGGATAATTTGACTGCGTCTGACTTTGGGATTTTAGAGAGCTGTTGACTTAAGCAAAGTAAGCTGGCAGTCCAGCTGCAGCTTGGGTTTCCTTGATTGATACTATCCAATCTTGGCTGTTTTGTCTAACAGTGGCCCTTTTCAGGTCTCTCCAGGTACAAAACCTGGACCAAATCTTCCAGTTCGGTTCTGCACACCCGACTTGAACACATCTGGCTGAGCCGAGCTTCTCCCTCAGTGAAGATCTTCCACTGGTCTAAAAGGAAAACACAGAATGGTCAGGAGTGTGTAAGATTAGAGCTGAACTAATTAGGAATACAACCAATACGCTTCATTCTTTCCCACATCCTTGCAGACCCCTCAGGGTATTTTAAATATGAATGGCAGGTGGTTTCAGCACAATAGCACCCCCTCAAACACATAAATACTTTCTGAAGTTGGAGACAGAAAACACAACATGGAGTTTTTACTTCAATATATCACATTTGAAAGATCCTCCAAATGAGACACAATTGTTCTCCCACAAGTAAATCCTAAGTGCTTAGAAGTTTAGAAAACTTCTATTAAAGGAATTATTTGATTTTAAATGATGTGTTTGGGGAAATATATACACGTGAGTGCAGGTGCCCACAAAGGTCAGCAGTATCAGATCCTCCTGGAGCTGAAGTTCCAATAAGTTGTGAATTACCCTGATGTGGGTACTGGGAACTGAACTTGAAACTTCTGGAAGAGTGGTATGCATTCTCAACCACTGAACCAGTAATATGCACTCTTAACCACTGAACTACATTGCCAGTGTTTAGAATTTTCATACTGTATTCAGCATTTGCAAAATATTCCACAGTCTGCTTGCTTGCTCTTCTTGCGGCTCACTTGGCATCAGTTTAAAAAATACCCATTGACAGCAGTATCTACTGCATCACTGGACCACAGCTTGTTCTCTTAGCGCCCTATGTAATGTGTTGGGATATTTGATTGTTTATCATTATTTGCTCTATTCCTCGCTTCCTTTGTCAACAACTGCTCACATCTATTTTTCTCCTATGTCCGTATGCTGTCCTTATGCATCATTAGGAACGTCTCTCATGGTGACCTAACCTCCCTTATTTTGCAGACAGTATAGTGTGGGAACTTCCTAATTCAGATTCTCACCAGCTCTGCCAATACTGGTGCATTGCACTCCTCTCAGCAAGGCCCTCTTTCTAAAAGCCAGATATGAATACACCGTTTACCTGCTTGCTTAACCTCCACTGTTGTGCTTTAGTCTGGGGGTCAAACCTAACTTCCTAGCATAGCCAACGAGACTCTTCATCATCCGGATTCATCAAGATGAGTGCTTACTAAATCTATTAGAAAGCCCAGATTGCTACACTGCTATTACTGTGCTGCTTGTACTGTGGAGCACCTCCCAATGTTGCCTGCTTTGCATGTGCATTTTTCACTGGCTTCTTCTAAGCCGACTGCTTCATACCAACCCTTTTCATCTTCATTGTGCCCTATGTGGCCTTGGTGATCATTCCTCACCCCCACCCACAGTTCTTGTTTGCTCCTGCCTGGATCTTCTCGTAGGCTGCACCCTCGCCCTGGACTGATTTCTTGACCTGTTGCCCAGTCACACCCTTTTCTTTTAAAAAGTGCCTCCTCCTCGAAGCCTTCCTCGACTAAGCCCACCTGGCTCTCAACTTATTGTTCTCTGCAGATTCCCCTGAGCGCTTCGGCATTTAACTCCTCACAGCTCTTCTCAGTCACGGCGAAGGCCTATTCGTGTTCTGTCTCGCCCATTAGAAATTCTCTGGGGATAGAATTCGGGTGCCTTTTATTCCATTAGAAGTGCTCCCCAGCCAGCCCCACCCCGGTGCCCTGCAGTATCTAGTCCCTAAGCTCCATCTAGTGTAGAAAGTAGGAGAGTTGCAAGTCTGCATGGGTGCCTGAATGCTTTTAAAAAAAATGAGCACCTAGTGGTGGTCAGAGCGCTCTGCTGTAACGCAGGATTGATATGCAGCCCATATTTCTGTTCTCTTCTTCATCCCCAGAGAGCATAGCCATTCAGATATGAAGACTTCATAATTATACCACACCTGAAACCTTGGGAAGCTTCCTTCAACTGTCTCATGCCTTGGTTTATCAGTTTCATGAGGGGCATTTAAGAAACCTTGACCTGAAATGGCTTGTATGTGGACTACATCAAATCACAGCTTGTATTCATCATGCCCAGGCTTTTCTAGTTTGTACTCAGACACCCTCTTTGTCCTTAGTCCTCCAAAAGAGAAAGAGCACATCCCCTAATGTTGAAACTGAGCGTCCTTTATGTTCACTGAGAATACAGAAGAACTTCAAGTGTGGCAACACTTCATTTAAGAGCTAGAGGCGATTTCCAGTGAAGAGCACTTACTTAAGGTGGTCCGAGTCACCAGCTTGAAATGATGGAGCTCCCCAAACATCCTCTTGGATATCTTCTCAATGTGGAAGTGCTGGAGAATGCCTAGGGCCAAGCGCAAAGTGGAACAGGTGATGAGACATTTTCTAGCTCTTTATGGAACCATGGTCCCCCCTTTCTGCCCAGGCTAAACATATAATCTCATTACTGGGGCTTAGAGGTATTGAGCTGGGCTGTGAAATGTACTTAATCAGGAACTTGGATGGCTCAAAGATTTTAATTGACTCCATTTGTATTCTTGGCTCACTGGCTTCCCTTTAGCTTCTCCAGGGACTGGAGATAAGGGAGGTAGTACTTCTGACCAAGGGCTCTCCTCCTTAGAAAAGCGTGAGTACTGGCTGGAGCTTCTGTAGCCAGAGGCAGTATTAGAAATTCTGCCTTTGGCCATAATTTTGATAGACTAGTTCTTGCCAAACCACTAGGCTGCCCTCCTGGCTAAACAATGAAAACCAGTAGTAGGATTGCAGGCATATTATATGTGCAAATAGAGAGGCTACCCCTACTCCTTAATTCACACAGAAGTGCAACATTTCCTTTGGGAAATAGTCACAATTCTTGCAGGTTTCTCTTAAAAACAAAACAAAACAAATAATGGGGCTGGGGTTCTTATGCATTGGCCCACAGTTTCCCCCTTGCCTAAACAGTTCTTATCAGAGACAGGTAAATAACTGAATACTGCCAAGTAGTTACCAACTCACTTAAACCAGAGGTCAATGAGGAAGAAAGGAGATGAAGGTTGGGTTTTGCTGTGTCCAGGAAGCATAAACCCCGTGAAAAGCTTTATTGCACATAGAAGGCTGTTGATATCTACTAGCAAATTGCAAGCCATCCATGTACTTTAGTGGGGTGGGGTGAAGGATGTGTGCCTGGGTTCACTGCTTAAGAAACCAACATGCCAGTTCTTAGTCCCAGGTATGGAGTTAAAGACAGATAACTGAAATGCCTAGATATAAAACCAAAATAAACATGGTTGAAAAGCATATCTGCAACCTAGCATACTTCCTAATTGGGGGGGGGAGGCATTCTTTAGTAACAGCAAGGTTGTTGGGGAAACGGAGTGAGAAAAGACAGTAAAAAACTATAGCAGAATTTCTGAAACTGTAATCTAAGTATTACTTGCATTAGCATCACGAAGTAATGCCTTACTCATGAAATGCTTATAACATATCCAAGGCCTCCTGAATGCTCATCTCTGGGGTAGGACTAGCTAGCAGCACATTAGTACAGCTCTGTGCATGACGCTGAAGCACATACATGTTAGAACACTGGTTATTATCGTTGCTATTTTGAGACAGGAACTCACTGTGTAGCCCTGTCTGGCTGAGAACTTACTGTGTGTATAGGCACTTGGGTACCACAGTACATATTTGAGGGTTAGAGGACAATTTATCTGGGATTGTGGGATTCAGTTCTCCCCTTCCACCATATGGGTCCCAGTGAGTGAACTGAGATCATCAAGCTTGTCATCAAACCCCTTTACCTAGTGAGCCATCTCGTTGGCTCAAGCCCATAATCTTCTTAAAAGTAGTATGTTTTAAATTTATCGTAATCCAGAGTACATGGTATAATTCCAGAGACATAGCTTCCCACTGAAAGAATGGATTTTTTCCTGTTTCTTGAGCTTTATATTTAAAGGGGAGACTTACAACATAGGCCATAGATTAAAACCACTTGGAGGATTCAAGGAAACATACTGATTGGTTCACATGCCTGGCTCAGACCAGCGAATTAGACTCTGGCGGTAAGGCTTAGGTATTTGAAATAAAAATCAAACCAAACCAAAACAAAAGGCAAGATCTCAAGAGTTAATATTTAATGTTTATCATGGACTTTGGTAAATTTGCAAACACGATGTCTGTGCTAGCAGCCTGCCGTTTCTCAGCAGAGGGATCACTTTTGACCCAAGCACAGGAACATGCTGATGCAAAATTAAGGTGAGTCGCCCCTTCTCTGTCTGACTTACAAACACAAATTTAACACTCTTTTGCTCACCCTTTCGAATGGTCCAAACGTGGACCTCTACTTGAGGTGGTCTCTCAGTCTCCAGCGCTATTTTTCTGGTAGTCTCTCCATCCTCCATGAACACCGACTCATAAACAGGCATGGTTTCTTCTCCACAAAAGTAACCTTTGCTGTCAAAGTTTTGGCTTGGAGGTTCTTCTGGAACCAGGAAGCAAGTAGAGTTTTGGCATTTTTTTTTTTAAAAACTAGAAGTAAACTTCTGCACTTATCCATCTCAGTGTTCAGAACTGCTGACACTAAGCAGAAGCAGACAATCAACGGGAGCCTGTTTTACAGAGACACCATTCCCAGACGTACCATACTACCTCAGCACAGGCTGCGGCTCCAGCAGCCACCAGAGCACCAAGACACATCTAAGCTCTCACGAGTACACATGATCCCAGAGTCAGTGGCTCTGTAGGGCACACCCCAAACGGAACTGGGTCTCCCTACAACAGCCACTGAGAAATGAACTTTGATGAAAACCAAGACGAGTATAGCCAGGTTAAATCTCTTAGGTACTTAAGGGCACACTGACTTTTCCATACTAGGGTAGAATCATGCTCTGTTCAACCCAATGGTGCTAAGAGAGGCCCAGGATATGGGCTGACAGAGGGCTTTGGTTAGCTTTTCTGACATCATTTCAGCCTACTTAGAAAACACTCATGACACCCATCTATGTGCATATACTTGCCCAACAGATCCATCCAAATTGGCTTGACATTTCTGAATGCTCTTTGATTTGTTTGTAAAAGGAATGATAATACCGGATCAACACCAGTGCCAAAATCTAGATGTCAGATTAGTCATGTGTATGCTATGCCAAACGAATGGTTGGGAGATACACACACACACGCACACACACACAAATTGGTTAGACCCACCGTCTGTGGATCATTTACTATGTACAGCAGGCCATTGGATTTCAGCTCCCAGGAATAAAGGTTCCAGCCCTGTCACACTTGGCATTTCATACCATGCTCCCTTTGCCCAGGCCCCATATAAAAAAATGAGTTTCCAGATAATGGTGAGTTGTTCCTTTGATAGCTTTATAATCAGCACCCCCTTCAGGTGTGTATTCAAAGTATATAACTCAAATAAGGAATACTGAAGAGAATCTTTACACACCCTGAAAAGTTTGAGACTATGCAGAAGTTATCTACAAGAATATCTAAACCATGAGGAACAAATCCACTGAGGGCTGAATGTTGGGGAATCTGTGGTTCATACTGACGAGATTCACTGCTGTCCAATCAAACATATTGGACTGGACACTGTAATCAAATTGCTATTGTATGTCTCTTTTGGACCTGATTAAGTTTCCTCTCTACCTCTGCCTCCCACCATTTGGCTCTGTGAGGACAAAACCACCATCGTCTCTTGACAGTTCCAAGTTGGATCACTCATTTTGTGGATTATCCTAGAATCAAGCTTCCTTTCTCCCTTTGCCTTTCATTTTAGACATCTGATTACTTGGCAAGCTAGTCTTTTTTTGTTTTTCTGTTTTTATGATGATGTTAGGCAATTAAGGGCTGTGTGCTCACAGTTTTCACATAAGAAGAAGGAGGTCATGAAGCAAGCATACAGGGATTTCTATGAATTCAACTGTCAACTCTACAAGGAGAGTCGAGTTTCTTAAACTTTGCTCACTAACTTAATGTTGTCTAGGAATGTAACTGACATATGAAACCCAACCGTTGATAGCACTAGAAGTACCTGTCATAGGCTCATAGTTCTCCCAGTATCCTAAAGAGTCATTCAGAAGCTCCTAAGTCATCCTAAGATCTGGACTTACACAACTGAAGAAATCCACAAACAAAACCCCATTAGTGACTCAGCCCTAGTTGAAATTGAAAGACGCTAAAAAAATTTGTTCTTAAAAGGATGTGCTCACTACCATCTTGCACGTTTCATCTCACGGCACTTCACTGCCACGCCCACCTAGTCTCATTTCCTTTCGGTGACCCATGCCATAAGGGAAGTCATTTTGGGCCATGTCCACTCCTCATAAGAAAATTATCCTGTGACCTCTAGAACGAAGAAACTTAGACACCATTACTGTGGGAGGTGGTGGTGACAGATAAAGATGTGTTATCTCAGGAAGCTTTTAAAAGTCATAACAGGGGTATTTAATGACCAAATCCAAAAGAACTGTGTAAGGAATTCCAGGTATTAGGGAAGTACCGGGGTATGAGAGGTGAGTTGGAGAATCTGTAGATCTGTGTCTTAGCAAATTCTTTGGTGGGTGATGATATGTAAGGTAAGTTTGGCCTCTAGCAGAGCAATCAGAAGAGAAAGGTGGAATCTGCATCCTTTATCTCAGCTTGTGTTTGTTATTGATGGAGCCTGCTCTCATTTGTTGTGATGAAACTTTTGGCTTGGTCACCAGTGAACTTTATTTCTTCCCTACCAAAATAATTAATATTACTGTTCTTTTTTCTTTCTTTGCTTTGTCCATTTTTCTCTAGGCCATGCGCCATTATTTTAAGAGGCCACTGATGGTCTGACATTCCTGTCTGTGGATCCTTTCAAGTCGTCCAAGAGTCTATTTAAACATCACATCTCACTGACTACTGCTTTGAAAGTGTTTCATACACTATTCACCATCTCTTGATCTTGCTCTTTTCACTGTCACAGTCTCCATCACATGCTATAATTAAATTCTTAATTTGGAGTCACTGTACTTTGTCTTCACTACCATGCAAGAACCAGGCAGTAGCCTTTGCCCATCTTGTTCATCTCTCATTCTTCAGTGTCTGTGTTTGCATGAAGTAGGTACCTAGCATGCATTTTTAGGTTGATTACAGGACACACTTACTGCTGTGCAGGCGCTGAATATATAGAGCAGGAACTCTGGTTCATGCAGACAGTGACTCTTGAGCAATATGACCCCTAAGAGTGATTTATAATGCACACACCCAGGTCTGGCTCAGAGCGAGAAAAGTACACAGAATGAGATTGGAATGGTCTCTTTCCATGATGCCCAGTGGATATACTATCTCAACATATCTGATCAGGATGGAAAGCAGTAAAAATAGTTCATCTGGGGAAACTGGTTCAGTCAGTCAGATTCTTCAATATATTGACAACTGGGATTCTGGAAGGTGGTTTTAAAAACAACAACTTTTATTATGTTTTCAAATGATGAAAGTAATACATGTTTACTATTGAAAATTTATAAAATACAAGTGAAAGCAGAAAATAGGAATATTTGGTAAGTCAGCTATCCAAAGATGATCTCTATAAACATTCTGTCATAGTCCCTTCCAGGCTTTAAAAAATTTAAGCACACACAACTTTCTCTTAACACAAAAAATTAAGTACGATACACATATTTTTGCAGCTTGCTCTTTTAAGTTAATATTTCCAAGTCAGCAGTCTTGGTCTACGATGGTTTTAATGACTACGTAATATTCCACAGTGCAGTTATACCATAATTTAGCCATCCCTTATGAGTGAGTGGTCTGATTGTTGTCAATTTTTCACTATTACAAATAACACTGCACCAAAAAAGCCTAGCTTCTATACCATTATGTGTCTCCATTTACTTTCTCAGGGTAAGCCCACAGGTGAGGTTGCTTATCTGGACGCTTACAAAACACCAACCTGAGAAGGAAATTCTTTTTAAAGGCAATGAATTCTCTGTATTCCATTTTCTCCTTTTATTTGAAATCACGTGTGAGAAAATCCTAAGCACAGTGTGAAATGAGATTCTGCCTGCAAATCAAAGAATCAAATCGGAAAACCTGATCTTCAGTATTTAGGTAACTATTAATTTTTGCCTAAGATTATCTTGTATTACCCTGAAAGTGTAAATGTTAGACCTTTAGCCAAAGAGAAAAAACGTGTTGGGAGATTGCAACTGACATTAAGATTTGTGGATCAAATCAGACCCCAGCCTTGGAAGGGACTGAAAGTCACCATGTTTGGGTGGCCCTGAAATCTACATCCTTCTTAGAACATGCTCCCTGCCTACCCCTAATAAGTACTTCCTCCTGAACTTTAGTATTCTGATTTCCACTACTGGCTAGCTCTTGTCCTTTGTACCCACATCCTGTCTCTTTCACCATGGAAGATGAAGGGCATTATAGTCACCTTAAATTATTACTTTTGAAGCTTTAATATACTTCGGGTAGAATCACTTGAGAATCTTAGCTGCAGATTTGGTCTCAGGACAGATGGAGGCCTGAGAGTCAGCATTTTTAACTAGCTCCTAGGTGCTGCTGCTTCACCACTCACATTTTTAAGCACAATATCATGAACCACTGTGAGCATGCATCAAATTTTCTCAAACTTTTCTGCGTATCAAAGGAGTCTGAGGCACTTATGAGTCCTCAGCCCAGGCCATAATCAAATCAATTAAATCATTATCTCTGGATATGGGACACAGGTACTTTTGGAAACGCACTGGGAATTTCATTGTGCAGATAATTTTAGGAATCATAGACTCACGTAAAGATTCTCCTAGACTTACACTGAATACATGTTTCCCTGAAAGGCAGGAGCAACTATTCAATGGAAGGGATAGATGTTGTATCCATCTCCATTTTAAAAAGAGTTTTTTATTTCTGCTGTGTTTACATTTTTTTCAGAAGGCTTAAGAAATGATGAATTAATGTATCTGAGTATGGCTAATTCATTCATGGTGGAATTCTGGGATTGGAGGGTGGTGGTAATGGCCATAGGAAGTCACTTACTGTAACCATATCATTTTGAATCAAAAGAAATAGAGGCTCAAAAAATTGAAGGGGCTTGCTGTAGGTCATACATGAAAGCTGGAGCAGACCAAAGTTACAATGACAACATTATAGATGACACATATTTTTGATCTAGTTCATGTCTTAAAAATTGTCATTTGAACAATTTGTCTTTTCAAAAAAGATCAGCAACGTTTTCAAGTAGAAAAGACAGTGGGCTGGAAATAACCTGGTTTTAAGGCCTTGACTGTATAGTCCATTAGTTTCATGACTCTGAGAAAGCCAGTTTCTGCACTTCACTATTCTTGTCTTTAAAAGAGAAATAATATAATTATAGGATTTTAGTGTTGGAAGGTAGTGAAGGGGAGATAGAATTGGATAATAGATACTAAAACACCATTAGAAAGAATTATTTCTATTTTTCTATAACACAGTAGGGTTACTATAGTGAAACCAACTTATGAGAAATTTCAAAATGACTAGAAGAATCTGGGATAAATATCAGAGGACATGGGATGATAATTACCCTGATTTGGTAATCATACCTTGTAATATATGTCCTGAATTATCATACTGTACCCCACAAATATACACAGACACTATGTCTCAAAAATTAAAACATAAAATGCAAATAAAAATACAAAAATGAAGCATAGTGATAAACTGCTTTAGTTTTTCACATGGGGCTGATGAGGCCCAGATACATATGGATCCAGTATATTTACAAGATTTGAGCCAGAACCGAATCTCCCTGCACTGTAATTCACGCATCTCTCATCTGGAAAGAGTACTGGATAATGGCTGGAAGTGAGTTAGTGATTTAAAAAGTGAAAGGTGTGGCTGTTTTCCTAAAACCATGCTAACTTAGGACAAGAACCATGCTAACTTAGGAAAGCAAGAACAAGGTAAGCAATTTGGCACATGTGTGAAGTTGTAGACACAAGAAACTCTCCAGAATAGTTCCGAGTAGTTAATTCCTTCAAAGCAACCATCAGTCTCTCAGAAGAGGAAAGAATGAAATTCATTCTTGCTAGAACTATTATCGTAAGACTTATAGGACAGGTCATTTGTGTTTCTGATGCACAAAGGCAATTGAATAGGACTCTGTGTGGATCTCATTCAACCCAAGGCAGGGCCTCCAGCCAACGCACCTTTTGCCTTTTTACCTGGACACACCTTGCAGCACTTTCCATCTATTTTTTGAGGATACTTGCAGGGGTATCGATTGGGGCAGTGGATTTTCTTACATTCTTGCTTGGTGATATTACAAGTGCAGAGCACACATTCCACAATGCCAAAGGCCCGTAGATTTGGGTGCCAGGACTCTCCATGAGAATAGGTCTTTCCATTGGAAACACACACTGAAAGAGAACACAGAGGCAGAGAGTGACGATGGATTACTAGGCTCCATGAATTCTTGAAAATAGCAAACATCCTTTGTTCTGTCATGGCAAGAACATGCATTTGCAGAGGCTGTCCTTGCTTAAGGTTATCACTGTTTAAGGTATCACTGTTTAAGTGATAACTACCTTCAACAGTTATCCACGTGCCTCTGCAGCAGCCTCTGGATTCTAACGAAGAGTCTGAGAAAGAATGGGCAATCTGCAAATAGTTTTTCAATTGGGTGATGACTGAATTCATGAAAGTGGAGTTCTATTTGTCCTGAACATCTTATAATCTCTAGGGCAGTGTAGTACTTTTAATATCTTAAGTGGCACAGTATGATCTAAGTAGTTATGCTTCTGGGTATAGCAATTTTCAAAAGAGATTTGTTATCTAGGAGGGATAGATGCAAAACTGAATCTCTTTCCAAAGGGTCAGTTTCATCTATATTCTGGATCAAATCCATCCAGAATAGCAAATGTTACAAAAGTCTGACCTATCCATATAGATAGAGAGCCATTGCCTCTATGTTTTCTGAGATATCTTGAAAGAGCTTATATTGGGACTACAGCTAGAGGGAACCTACAGGTAGAGGAAAAGAGACACAGAACATCCTTCCGGATATGTCAACCTTAAACTTATTAGGCTACTGCTGTACAGCATGGAGCTAGGTTCCACAGAAATACATGGACAGGTAGTGCTGTGAATGGATAGGTCTGAGAAGGCTAAAATTGTGGATATTTCAAGCCATAAATGGGCCTGGGTGTGGCTTTCATGATTTCCATCACTTCATCATACCCAAGAAGACCTGTCGGCATCTTAATCAATGTTATCTCTAGGGTAGGGTGTATCTCTTTGGGCAGGGCTGAGGGGAGACATAGTCCCACTTGGGGCGTTTCTAGGAATTGACGGATTTGGCTGCAACACAGACTCGGGATGAATCATTAGGCTATTTCTTTCTCATCAAGTCCACTGGGTCACATTAAAGAATATGAAAGATGTTGGCTGTCTTTTATTGTCTTTTGCAAGAACTGCTTGAGTACTGGGCCCTCTAACAGGTCAGTCTGTGTAAAGATTTCCAAGAAACTAACCTGGAGAAGATCCCAGTGCACAGAGAGTTTCAATAGATACCTAAAGCGTGAGGCTCAGGGCTATGAACAGAACCACAGAAATCAGGCAGGATGTGTTTCTCTTTTGACTACCCTTTCTCTCTTCCCAACACAGTAACACTGTTTTCTAGACTGTTTGAACAATTGGGTACAAAGTTGGCTTCAAGAACATTTTGGCAGGATTCAAGTTTAGAATGTAGCGTATCTTGTTGCTTTTCTTCTGTGACTTTTAACAAGGATCTGAGAGTATATACCAGAGGGGACCTTGTCACTATGAAGAGAACTCGGGAGAAGGCTGATCCATACTCAGGGAAAACAAGGTAGGTAGCACTACCTAAGCTAAGCTTCGTCTTCCTTCTAAACATTTGGACTACGGGAACAGTCCAGACTAAGCAGTGGAATAAAATGTAGCTTTAGGAGGGAAGACAGCCTCCTCCCACCAACAAAATTCCAAAAGATGATTTTGAATCATCCATCTGGGGTTTGGGCGTTAAGGTGAAGACAAGAGATTCTTCAGTGAACTCTAACAGAAAGGTCAAAAGAGAAGGGATGTATCCAGATAAACATGGCAGATGAAGAAATACGAAGTAGCCAAGGGTTTTTTAGGGCACTGAGGCAGTGGTGGGATGAGCCTCTCCTGTGAAAAAGGAAGAGTTCTTAGGGGAATTATGGTATTTAGGGCTTTTTGAAGTATATTTTTGTCCTCAATCATTTTTTAGGGCTTTGCAATTCTTCCACAGCAAATGGAATCTATTGGGGGTAATTTAGGACTGAGAAATCCAACTGTATCTTTACCTAACTGTTCTTCCTTTCTTGAAGTTGTATCAGAAATCTTTGGAACTTAAAAGTCATAAATTTCCAATCAAACACAGATCAATAATACATATTTTTAACGATTTTAATAAGCGCAGTTTTATTAAATTGCGTTTAGAGTTTTCTCTTAAGCCTGTAGATTTTTAAAATTGATGTTTTTATGTATAATCTGAAATTTACATGTAATTAGTAACAGATGTGATGAACTAGCTTTGGCTTGACCAGCTCTGTTGAGATTTATCCTAGGAGTTCTTTGTA
>PVIU01027494.1:0-20381 GCA_004026605.1 Ondatra zibethicus | reverse complement strand
GTGTAGCTGTAGTACTATAGAGGGATTGGGAGAACCAAGGCTTGAATTTTTCTGTGTCATGTGATACAAGAAGCATAGTCATGAATTTCAGATGTCAACTGCTCAAGAGAAAGCAGATAAATAACCTATGTAAAATTTGGAATTTTTTAAAAAGTACCAATTATCAAAAATTCAATAAAATGTTTTTTAATAATTAAAATATGTTGTGATGAACACTTACTTGTGCTAAAACTTTGAACACATAAGTTAAAATTTCT
Organism: Ondatra zibethicus; assembly: GCA_004026605.1. NCBI lineage: Eukaryota > Metazoa > Chordata > Mammalia > Rodentia > Cricetidae > Ondatra > Ondatra zibethicus. Next base: position 20,124 of record PVIU01027494.1, on the reverse strand, counting down.
AATTTGATATCTACTGCTTATTAAAATGATGCATTATAAGAAGAAGCAAATTAGAGAATATTACAAATTATTTGAGACCCACACTTGTCTCTATGCATAAGGCGTTTGGTGGACATACAATTTTTGTAATCTATTCAGTCCACAAACTTCTCTTGAGTATCTGATGCTTATCGGATTCTTCTCCAGTATGATGTTGTAATCAATGAACCAAGAAAATGTGGGTACTTATGACTCCTGACGGCATGAAGGTTCTCACCCAGTAATTGCACAGGAAGCATAAAAATATGAATAGACTATGGAATAGTAGAGAATGATGAGTAGAAAGACAGTTAACAGAGAAGGGGAAATGGAAACCCGAGAGGGATTAATGGGTGTCACACTATGGTGCCTCTCGAGCTCGTCTGGGACTCACTGTGTAGCCCATATGGGCCACAAATGGTCTCAAACTCAAAGTGATCTGTCTGCCTCTGCAATCCTAGGGCTAGTATTAGACTTACCGAATACCATGCCTGGCAGTTACAACTTATTCATGTAACAACAATTTAGTCTTCTTGTTTAGTCCATATATATACAGGTATAATATACCTCTCATGGCAAAACATAATTTTTGTATTACATATTTGTACAAGATATCTATGAACTATAATTTTTGAGTATGAATTGCTATCATCTCTATAAAAGAAAAAGCAAATACAGGTAATATTTAATATATAGCATTCAGTTACTATATTAATATCTTTAATATATTCTATTAAAAATTTGATATGTATTTACATAGTTCATATTTATATTTCCCAGAATCTAAAACCCCTTTTAGACTATGATAATAAATTTTCATAATGTTTTAAGCTACTACAAATATATAAAAATCCCTAAGTAGCATTCTGTTTAATATAGTCATGAGACAATGACATTATCATATGCGGTAAATATTTAATCCTGTGTCAGTTTCTTACTGCCTTCAAAGAAAGTGATTTTTTTTAATTATTTTAGTTTTTGAGAGGACGATAAGAGCCAGAGGATTAGAAGAATTTTATAATCTTCTCCTAATATATTTAACAATCATTAAAATTTTTAGAAAACCAATAAATTTAACAAAATTCTACTTTTCTTTCATGAAGATGAGACTTGAATAAATAGTCTGGTACTTGAATAAGAGTAATTTTGCATACTTATTTGTTCCATGAAGATTTCAATATATTTTAGAAATAATTGTCAAAATGAAGAAGAAACATTCTTAATTAATTTAGTAAAATCTATAAATATACCTTTGTCTAAAGAATTTAATCTTCATCTCATAGCCTCATGGGTTTCCTCAGAAGAAAAATTTTGGCATTTTTCTCTTGTATATATTTATTCTCTTTCTAAGCATGATTTTTGTTTCTCACATCTGAGAATATAAGTATTTTCCTTTCTGTTTATAAGGCAGTAAATCATGTATGAATACTGATCAAATTATTTAATGATTAAAAGGCATCTATTGAATAACTTATTTATTCAATTGCAAAATTTTATGTTTGAGACATTGAAATTAGTGTTATTTGAATCTTAAGTGCACCCTTCTAACTTATGTATCAAAGGCTTTGCCCTGAATGCATCAGGGTGGAGAGGTAGGAAGTCATTGTACCATTAAGCAAATCACTAGAGGTTATATCTCTCAAGGATGCATTTAGTTCTCTTATTTTTCTGGACTTTCTGTATTTCCACGTTGTGAGGAGATGAGCATGCTTGCTGCATCATAATTTACTTCTGAAGTTCTGCCTTACCCAGTCACAGAGAGAAATGAATCACCTGACTTTGTAAAGAAACCTCTAAGTGTATGATCCAGAATGAGTATTTCTTACTTCTTGTTGTCAGAAAAAAAAATACACATAATCATTTTTTCAAAGTGTGTAGTTATTGTAAAATTTCTAATCTTCCACATTAGAGCCCATTTGTGAGTGCCATGATAAAACAAAAACTATCTCAATTTTATGCCCTATTTTAGTACTTTTGTAAGTACTTAATTTTCTCAAGAAGATTCATCATTTAATCTCGTTAGAGGAAACTTTTGTAGTTCAGTCACTAATCTGTACATTCCTTTCTTGCAGATTTTGATATCATAGAAAATATAGCTTCATCAATTCACCAATACATACTATTTAATGATTTGATTATACTACAAAAGTTATATAAAATAAATGTTTTGGTATGTGACTAAGTTTAATAAAGCTCCTGAAAAATGTTGTCACAAAACAGCACTAAGACATAATGTTTGCCATTTGCAAGTATATGAAGTTATTTATCCTAACTATATCAACATTGTGTAATGTTTTCAGAATTTTTTTTAAAGAAACACTCTCACGTTGTTCTATGCAGTAGACTAATACATTACAACCAGCACTACTGTGTGTTGAATAAGAAAGCAAAGATTCCTATGTATGAGTGGAGTATTGAATTCACCTAAGTAAATACTTTCTTGATTCACTTAAGGAATCTTAAAGTACTTAAAACATGCATTGAGGAAAATAAAGCTTACATTATTTCTCAAATATTTAACCAAAGCATTTTTATTTTTAATTTTCATCATGATTTATTTATCCCAATAGTACTATTATAAAATAAAAATATGAGATAACCAGGCCTTTTTTGGCTTTAGGAAAGACATAGACATTGCTACCAGTATTGACACTAAGAAATCTTTTGCTGTAGACAGTAACAGTATCTGAAAATATTGGAAAATTTTGTTATCTCATAATAAAAATAATGTTTATTGAGAACAAAATTTCAGAAAGGTAAGAGAGATATAAATTGAAAAATTAATATGTCAGTAAGGGAATAAATTATAATCTTTAATTATTTCTCGTCTAAAACATTTATAAAATTGTTTTCCAATGTACTCAAAACACATAGTGACTTCATGCAATGACCATAATAAAATCAATATTTATTGCATACTAATAATACATGGAAAAACTGGATCTAATTCTTGTGATTGCTGTGTTCTGGACTATTCCTGGGTATAGACAATGGCATTTATTTCTTTGACTCAAAAGCTAAAATGAAAGTATAACAAATTTATTCAAGTAAAAAACATACTTTCTTTAGTAGTCTGCACAAACTATAAATGACCTAAGATGTAATCCTTGGACATAAGGAGGAACACTTCTCTATTGGAGGTACCAGTTTCCCTGAAATAGCCTCAGATAAAAATATTGAGCAAGACCCCACTCATTTAAAAACTGCAGGATAAATTAGAATATTAACTACCCTTCAGATAATTGACATCTAAAATACAGATACACAGTCTATTTTAAGTTAAGCCACTTATGTTTTCTAAATGTAATAAACAAGCAAATAATACTGGATCAATAAGTAGGAAAAAGTTGGTTGAACAGTATCTGAAATTGCAGAATTTTTGACTACACAACTCAGAATTTTGATCTGTTACAGTTTTCTGTAATGGACTCCATCTGTTGCAAAAAGAAGTTTCTTTGATGAGGAGTGAAAACTATACTTATTTTCAATATAAGGACAAATATTTAGAAATGTAGTTAGGGATAAAACTGGTTTAGTAAAGTGGTGGTTGTGGATTCTCCTAGTAATGTCAGAAGATACACCTATTGTGTATCAACAATATGGATGCCTTAATTTGTCCTGAGCAAAGGCAACAATAGACATGCTAAAGAGGACACCAATGGGAAGGGGTAGATCTGGAGCCCGTGAGGCCTGAACCCTACACAAAGAACTACAGGCAGCAAAGGAATGCTGAAATGGGAGAAATGTGCTCCCCCAGGGAAGGGAACACCAATGTTCTTCATTACCAAATTGTTTGTATGTATGTGTGTGTGTATGAAAATATACACACAGGAAGCATTATACAGACCTCGTAGGTTGTACTTACTACTGTATGTGTACACACATATGCATGTAGCAATAATTTGTTTTAAAAAACCATCAATGAATTTGAAAGAGAGTCAGGAAGTTTCTGTGAGATTTGGAGAATAGAAAAAGAAGGAAGAAAATACGCAATTTTATGATAATTTGAAAAAAAAAACCAAGAATTTACAGAGGGAATCACAGTCTGTAATTTCCTGACATGCATTCCTGCACCATGTAGTAGCTATTGCTTTATTCTGTAAATATGATTGGCTAGTGGCTCTTCCCCCATCAAGAGAGAAAAAAGATGGTGTAGGAGGGTCCTTCTGTATTTGGGTTGCTTTTATTGGTTAATAAAGAATCTGCCTTGGCCTTCTGATAGGGCAGGACTTAGATAGACAGGAGAAAGAGAAGAGAATGCTGGGAAGGGGACAGAGCCAGAGAGAGCCCCGCCATGAAGCTCCCAGGTCACACACGCTGAATCTTTCCCGGTAAGCCACGACTCGTGGTGACACACAGATTATTAGAAATGGGTTAAACAAATATGTGAGAGTTAGCCAATAAGAGGCTAGAGCTAATGGGCCAGGCAGTATTTCAATGAATACAGTTTCTGTGTAATTATTTCGGGTACGCACCGGGAACCGGGCGGGACAGAACAAGGGGCCCTGCGCCGGAAACCAGGCGCCGGGTCCCTCATTACTACATAAATACAAGATTAATAAATATTGTATGTCTAATTTGCCAGGACTTCTTAATAAAAACTGCCTTTAAACATGACTATATCCACAAGAAGCATTGTTAGTAGAAATTTCTGATTGTAGGATGTTTTTCCTCTAATAAGTTTCCTGCATTTTAGTAAATATCCAAATGTTTCTAAGAAAGAAATCTCCTATTAAAGTTTAAGTTAGTTTTAGAATTTTAAAAGATATTAATTCTTCCTTATGATAAATTTTAAAATAAGCCTGGTGGTAGTGGCACACACCTTTAATCCCAGCACTTGGGAGGCAGAGACAGGTGAATCTCTTTGAATTCAAGGCCAGCCTGGTCTACAGGAGCTAGTTCCAGGGCAGGCTACAAAGCTACAAAGCTACCTGTCTTGAAAAACAAACAAAAAAAAAACCAAAAACAAATTAAATAAACTGAAACCTAAACTTCTTAGATGAAATGTATTAGTTAATATTACACATAAAGTGAAATTTTAATCGTAGCTCTAGTGAGCTATTGCTTACTGAATACCTCAGTTTGACTTCATCTAACATTCATTCACAGTTCTGTGGCTTATCTGCTGGATTGAGCTAGCCTGAGAGTGTGGGCAAACAAAACACACACAGGCCTGTGATGGGACATTTGCCTACTTACAAGTAGGGCATGGCTCACATCCTGCTGGCTCAGTGAAAAAAAAAATGCAATGGCTCTTTTATAAAATGCAAACCACAAATAATCTCCAACTGAGAATTTCTAGAAACACCAAGGAAGGCACAGACAACTGAAAAATCTAGGTCAAAGGTAACTATAAAGAGGAGATGGTTCCAACAAAATATATACTAAAGTTTTAATGAACTGTGGTTACAAAGTAATGATCAGTGCTTCAGGATATAGAAATCTAATTGCATTGATGTGATTATTACATATTTTGTAATTACCATGTTAAACTCATAAATTGTTATAATTATATTAAAACTACATTGATGTTCTTTTAAAAAAAAAATTGATGCTTAAAAGCAAGGTAAGAAGTCCACCTTGATAAGTCACCTATAATTCCAAAATGTTGAGAAAAGAGGATTCCAATAAGTTCAAGGCCAGCTCTGTGCTACTTAATTGAGTTCCATTCCACCCTGGGCTACAGGGGAAAAGTCTACCTAAAGAAAAAAATAAAAAAAAGCTAAAACGGCCCTTTCCTTGAGTCATGAAATATTAAAAACTGCTTTTAAAATATTTACACATGTAAATGCAGCTTTACCTAGTATCTTAATATACTTGCATTAGCTATTATCTTACAAGTATAAACATTTACACCACAGATTAAAGAGTTATTTTCCTCTAAAAGTTTAAGAAAATTTTTATGACCATTGTGCTTTTAGTTAATCTGAGAATGGACACAAAAAGGATTAGGAATAGAAGAGTCCAACTGTCATTTTCTGTATATATCTATTTCTACACTTGTGTAAAGTATTAAATGCATCAACTTTGCTTTATAAATTCAATTTATGTATTAATATAAATAATATCCACATGTATATATCCATACATAATTTTTCTTAATTACATAGTTAGAACGATCATAATAAACATATTACTCTTTTACTCTCTCTGATTCAACTAGGCTCCTTTCTCTTTATATTAATGATGAAACCAAAGATGATCCCAAGGTTCTATCTACTGATAATTTTTTTAGGCATGTAAAGATTAAAAATATATAAATTCTACTGAATAAATGGAGCTCTTCTGCATTTTTAAAGTCAGGTCATTAATGAAATTCATTGAGAGAATACACACATGGTTTAGAGTCACAGCCAGAAATGAAATGTCTCCCTCCAGGAGCAAGTTTTGGGTCATAACTCGGAACTTTCATCTTCATCATCCTGGGGATGCAGAGCTCCTGCTGTCAGTTCCTCAAGTGGGAGCAAATTTTAAAAACAATCACAGTACTGTGGGCAAACTTCAAATTATACCTTCCAACACCTGCTTTGAAATAGTTTAGATTGATGTGGTGAAGGGAAAAGCCCTTTCTCTGACTTCAACCACTAGGTTGTTCTAGGTTTCAGTTTTATAAAAATCAGATTATGATGACATCATGCGTACTTACACTTTTTGACACTCAGCTGTAGAGACAGAGCCCAGAGCTTGGAACTCCCACCGAGTCAGCTGGTTTTTACTTTATGAACCCTAACAGAGGCCATGCTCCTATCAAGACGCAGGTCTTGAAGATTCAAATCCTACGTTCAGATTTGGTTCAAGAAAGACATTTTTTTCAGATATTCATGGTATGCAAAACTTCTGAAACTCTTAGCCAACCCTTTTCATTCACCTTTGTGGACATTTATTTTCTTCTGGCTCTCCTTTGTTAACTTTTTAATGTTTAAGTAGTTTCTATACTTTCGTTTTTTGGCATCATCTTAGGTTTGGTCCTCCTCATTGCCTCTTATATCCTGCTTGTGATTTCGCCCATGGAACATTTATTAAGGAATCACATGTTCATGAATAATAAAACATCACTTCATGAGGCAGTAGAAGCTTCTGCTTTTAATATTAATCAGATTCTTACTTGGTAATTGTGAAATAAAAATACAAAGTATTTCAAAGTCTACAGTTTTCCCTCATTGCTTTAATAACAGCATTTTTTTTTATTTTGTAGTTCCATATCCAGTAATAAGGTCGTGGATTTATGTATAAGTAGCAATGTTCAAGGCGGTCATTTAGGGTTTTGTCAGATCACAGCTTCTCAATTAAATGCCTATCATGGACTTTATAGGGTATACTGACTTATTGTGAGATATAGTGCTCTATGGAATAATCAGAAAACATGTGAGCATGTGTTTGTATACCACATAAGGTGGATATACAAGAAATATTTCATCTAAGTTTAAAATGCATGACCTGCTTGATTATTAGAGTCAAAGGGATTAATTTAGATGAGGAAATTAATTTTATCTTGGTAAGCTTTTATGATGTTTATGATAGAATGTTTTGTATGAATCTAGATTTCCAACAAGTAACATTTTAATTTACCTCATAACTCTAATCTTATCTAAACTTTTTAGAGAGTATGAAACTATACTATTAACGCCCAGGAGAGGTCTCATAACCTACTGTCGAGTCTAACAAGTGAAGTTCAATCTTTGCTAGGGTAATTGATTTTATCAGTTTTCCTATGATGTCCCCAAGAAAACCACAGCATTTGCATTCACACACATAAGCATACACAAATACACATATACAAATGAAAATAAATTAAAATGCAATAGAAATATAAAATATAATACTATATAATTAACAACTGGCTTGGCCATAATCAAAAATAACATGAATTAGCATATGAAATGTTTCATATATGAATTTTTTCTTTATGACTGATTTTTTTGTGAATGGACTCATCTCAGGTTTCTGAAATTTTTCCAAGTAAATATAAGAATGAGCTTCCAGTGGTGCTGATAACCTAAAATGTTGCTTCACAAAGGAATATAGCATTTAAACATAAGATAAAGCATCAACTTAAAACCACATATTGAATGGAATGCCCAATTCAGGTTAAGGTCAGATTTCCTGTGGTTGGAGACAGCAGGATCCAGGAGGTAGGTTGTTAAAGGTTAGCCAGAAGAATAATTAAATAAAAGCTTAGGGACAGGTTTAGAGGCATCCTGAATTTTAACTGCCCAACCCTTGACCTGCACTTTGACTACCTGGCAGGAACTAAACCATTCTGTAATTAAAATATAGAGAACTCAATGGAAAATCAAAGTTCAGAAAAAGAAAGAAAAATGAATAAAGGTAAGAAAGAGCATTGTGCTCCGCTAGAGCTAGACCATGGGAGTAAAAGCCAAATTTTTTTCTTTGAGACAGGTAAATGCTCATGTACCTTAAAGAAAGCCTGCCCAGGCCTAAAGATACAGCAAGAGCCTTAGAGTAGAAAAGCATAAAAGATACTGTTTCACACAGAAACCTAAGTTTCTACATCAGTATTTATACTACTTATAAGTAAATCTTTTTATTTATACTACTTATAAGTAAATTAAAATTTATATATAATTGCTCCTTATATTGTTCATTTATTTATTACATTTTAATGAAGTTCTATTTATATTTCAAATATATTTGTATGCTGAAGAAAGAAAAATGGAATATATCAGTGAATAAGTGAAACAAAAAATTAGTGGCTTCAGAGAACTTAATTTTATACTTATTTTCTCTTATTAAAAATAGATTCTTTTCTCATGCAATATATCCTCATTATGATCTCATCTTCCTCTCCTCCTCCTAGTTCCTCCCCTCTGGATCCACTCCACTTCTGACTCTTATTAGAAAAAATAAAAAAGAAAAAGAAAAAAAAAACAGGCTTCTAAGAGTCAACAGGAAAACATAAGAAAATACTGTATAAGATAAAACAAAAACCGTCACATTGAAATTGAACAAGGAAAACCAACAGTAGGAAAGAGCCTGAAGAGAAGGCAAAAGAATCAGAGAGTCACTAGTTTACGTGTGTGAGTACCATAAAAGTCACAAGACTGAGTAACAATTCAATTGAGTTCTTGGCTAAGGGGGTCCAAAGGAAATCCCCAAACAACCCAGGTTATTTCCAGGACAATGGTTTCTCTCCATAAATTGACAGCTCAGCCCCATTGCTAAGGACAACACCCACACAGCTCATTGAACATGAAGAACAGAAGCTGATGCCTACCTGGAACCATCACCCTTATGTTCCAGTGTCTTTGGTGTGGGAAAGTACTGTGCAGAACACCACCCAGCCATAAAACCTTTGATCGACCATCTGTCCTTCCTGCAAGGTAGACTAGGACAACTGTGGCACAAAACTTTGAATTGACTTAAGGCCCATTCCATGAGATGGAACCCACATGTGATACTGCTGTGTGACCAAGAACCAGAGACTAGATAGCACAGAGTCCTAGGGTAAAACCAAATAAACACTATTAATCTAAAGAAAGGTAATGTTGTGAAATATTTTTTAAGATATGTGGCAATTTGTTTAATTGTGAAACTGTGATTTATTTGTTTGTTTGTTTATTTTTTGCCTGTATAAAACACTTGGTGGTCTAATAAAGAGCTGAACAGCCAATAGTGGGGCAGGAGAAAGGACAGGCAGGGCTGGCAGGTAGAGAGTAAAAATAGAAGAAACAAAAAAGAAAAAAAAAGGAGAAAAGTAACAAGGAGAGGACACACAAGGGCCACACATCTCTAAATGGGATATTTCCATTAAATCCTTTCCCTCAGAGCTGAGGGAAACCCACAGAAGAGGAAGCTAAAAGATTGTAAGAGGAGAGAGAGGTGATGGAGGACACCAAGAAAGCCGGCCCTCTGAATGTACAGAGCGAAACTCATATGAACCCACAGAGTCTGAAACAGCAAGTGCAGGACTGACATGGTCTGATAAAGTCCTCTGCATATATATTACAACTTTCTGGTTACTATTTTTATGAGAAATTCTTTAAAAATATTTAATTTAATTTTAAATAGTCATATACAGAGAGTGGCAGCTAAAATCAACCCCATTTGAGGAAGCATATAGAAACCTACTACAACAGAAGCTTCTTCTTTGTTTTTGTTTTGTTGTTTTTCAACACAGGGTTTTGTCTAACAGCCCTGGCCGTCTTAGAACTAAGTTTAGTAGACCAGGCTGGCCTCAGACTCAAAGAGATCTGCCTGTTTCTGCCTCCCAGTACTGGGATTAAGGCATGTGCCACTACCGCCAGGCTCAGAAGCTTCTTAAAATATGTAAATATATGAAAGAAATCTAGATAAAATTGTCAAATAAGGGAGACAAAGTGCTAACTGGGCATCTCTCATAACCAAATGTACTGAGAATGGGTTTCATTTAATTGAGTGATTGGCTAAAGGGACCTGAATTGAAACACCCAAACAACCCGGATCATTATTGCTGAAAACAAACAAACAAAAAAAAAAAAAACAACTATACAATTCATTGAACATGGACAAGTAGCTCTACGCCTACCTACAGAACCTTCACTCAAGACTAGTGTTCATGGTATCATGGTACTGAAAGATCCATTGCATACTGCCAATGGAGAAAAATAAATACTAACTCAGCTGTAAACTCTTCAATTCACAAAGATTACCTGTTTGAAAGATAAATTACTGCAGTAGTAGCACAAAGCTTGTTGGAGTGACCAACCAGTATCTGATTGGATTTAAGGCCTACTCTATGAAATGGGACGCTTGCCTGAACTGCTCAGGTGGCTAAGAACCTGAGACCAGACAGACCAGGGACCTAAGGGATAGTCAAATATTACTGTTCTGCAAAGGAGGGTAGTTGTAAAATGACTCCTAATGAAATTTTGTTATATTTATAGATTAGCGATCTGATTAACCATCATTAGAGAAGCTTCCTCTTGCAGCAGATGGGAACAAATACAAAGACCCACAGCCAGAAAATATGCAGAGAGCGAGAGGCATTTGAATAACCAGCCCTAAATGGGATGTCTCCATCAAATCCCTCCCTGATTTTTCTGAAAGGTGCAGAAAAATCTTAAGAGTCAGAGGATGTGAATAAGGACTTCTTACAGCAAGAGGGGTGGAGAACACCAAGGAAACAATTTTTTCTTAACACAGCAGGATCAAGTCATGTATAAACTCACAGAGATTAAGAATGAATAAACAGGGCCTGCATGGGCAGCACTAAAGGGGAACCAGCACTGGAAGAAGTAGACACAAACCCCATCTATAACCCAGAAGCTATATAGAGTCAATAATCATTCACAAATGAAAACCTAGTTTTCTTCAACTGAATTTCACTGGGGATACAAACTATTCTTAAGGGCAGGCCCCATTCCAAGGTGTAGATGGCCAACACTAACTCAAAGGTGTCTTTGGAGTTTCTCTGTCTCATAATATTTTGTCAGGGAATCTTTTTTTCTTTCCTTTATTTTCTTCTCTTTTTTTCTTCCTTTCTTCCTTCTCTCCTTCCTTTCTTTTTTTTATTCTTTACCTTACAGATCTTTTGTGTACATATTATAGATTTTGGTTTATGTTTTTGTGGGATTTCTGTGTGTGTGAGACATTGTGTTATTTGTGTCAATATATGTTTCTTACACATTAGCTTTTCTTCTTCTGTTTGTTTCACTGGTCCTATTCTTATTTGTCTTTATTTTATTTTACTATGATTCTTTTTCTTTATTTTACTTCGTTAATATTCTTCAGGTCTCTGTTTTCTAAGGAGAGATAGAAACAGTGGACATAGATGGGAGGGAAAGTGAAGAGGCTACCAGAGGACATTGGAAGAGAAAAGATAATAAGAATTAATAAGAATACATTGTATAAAATATAATCTCTTTACAATAAAAGAAAACTAGAAAAATTACAATAATTGTATATTCTATCATAAAATGTACATAGCTGTTCAACCCCAAATAAACACAATTAAAAGATGCTTATTTATTTGCTCAAATGATTATTCATTTGTTTTGTTGTTGTTGCGGGTTTTGTTTGTTTTCGTTTTGAGATAAGGTCTTTATAATCCCAGGGTGGTCCCAAAATTGTCCTGAATCTGTGAAGTCCTGAACTTCCATCTGACTAGTTCTGGGATTTCATGGGTGTACCTTTCCCATCAATCTAAAGTGAAAGGCATATTTTAGAAAAACAAAAAAAATACACTATAAAAATATACTCACAAAAGAAATTTTTACACAAATGATGTTTTTCTATTAAATTGACATGTTTAACAGATTTAGCTTATAAATAAGACTTACACAGAAATAAAAAGCTACAGAAACACAGAAACATTGCTATAAATAACCAAAACAAACTATATCAGTCAGTCATTTTCTGTTTTTTCATTTAGTTATTTTTGTGAATGGCATATGAAGTACACATGTATTGTGTGCATGTGAATGCATATACATGCGTGTGTGGAACTGGGGTGTGCAGAGGTCTATGTTCTTTGTATTATTCAGGCACTGTGCCTGATAATTTTATTAACAGGGCATTTTGTTATTAGAAAGGCATTTAAGGTGTAGCAGTAAAATACATGAATTTTTTTTTAAAACAAAAGAACTTCATTGGTAATGATCACACCATAGAGGAACGCCAATAACCAAGTTTGTAAAGAAAAGAAAAAGGAGTAAGAAAAAAAAAAGTCTTGGAGAGTAGCTTTGGGATTATCTTATGACACAAAATCATTTTTACTTTTAAGAATAAAATCTTCAGTTATTAGGTCATTGATTCTTCACTAAACAGCTCATCAATTTGTCTAGATTTGCTGGCTAGAAAACCTCAGGGACCCTACTTTCTCTTTCTTCGGCCACAAGCTATGGGGATGGGAAAGCGTGCCACCAACCTGGCCTTCACTTGGGCATTGGGGGTTCGGGCTCAAGTTCTAAAATTCATGCTGCATGAACTTTACTGATCTAAAACATTTCCCCAACTTCCACTGACACTGTCCACTGAAGTGAATGTACACTGAAGAAATATGCAAGAAGAGATGGCGAGGTTCAGAAATTAGGAGTGCTTGCATTTCTTATAGAGCACCCATGTTGTATGGATCACAAACACTGTAATACACAACCTCATGTGGGAAAAGAGATACTTAAATATGTCATCTTTTCAGGTGCAAATTCAAAACCCAATGCAATTCAGTGAAAATTTGATGATTTATCAAAACTTGAAAATAAAGAAAATAAATTCACACAAGTAAATAAAAATTTGAAAAAAATCAGGGAAAATTTTTTCTTAAAGCCCAGAAAGTGTTCCTAGCAAATGCAATCTTGAATCCTATGACTTTTTGGCTTCTCTAACTCTTGCTTATTATTGGGACTAATTATTATATTTGTGAGGTTATAGATACATTTTAATTCTTTACTAGTTCATTTTCTTTCTCTAAAATAGTATACATATTTTATTTTAATATTTTTCTACTTTCTCATAAGTTAATAAAATTTCTTAGATTCCGTCACTGGCTTCTGAAAGTTGTTCATCCTCTCCATACAGATGGCTGTTTTAGTAACAGACATCATCAGTGCCCACATAAAAAATTCTTCTAGTTCTTTTCATTTTTTTCCTATTAAATATAATGAAATTGATATTAAGGAATATTGCCCTGGTAACTTCTAGGAGATTGATTGCTTTAAGGATTCTTTTATGCTAATGTAATTTATACTACTGTGGTAGAAAATATTCTATAGCATAGAGGTAGTCATGTATTGCACAGGGTTAAAAATGACAAAAAATGAACAAATAAACTACAAACTTTTCAATGACTCATCATTGTTCAGGGAACAGAAAAGGAATGTGTATTTCTGTAGCTTGGTATTCAAAGCAGTTCGGGATCTAATGCCAAATAACATGGGACATTAAACTCTCTACTGAAGTTGCACTGGCTTAGACTCCATGACCTTTTTTGCATATTCCTGTTTCAGATTCTGTGTATTATTTCCTATATCTGGATCTCCCCTATTTTCCTATGAAGATAGTAATAATTCCTATTTTTATTCACTACATGTCAAAAATTATCTTCCTTCTGAGAAGGAAATCAGGGAAACAACACTCTTCACAATAGTCATAAATAATATAAAATATCTTGGGGTAACTGTAACCAAGCAAGTGAAAGACCTGTATGATAATAATTGCAAGTCTTTGAAGAAGCTATTATAAAATGGAAAAATCTCCCATGCTTATGGATTGATAGGATTAACAAGTAAAAATGGCCAGCACACCACAAGCAATCTACAGATTCATTGCAATCCCCATCAAAATTCCAACAAAGTTCTTTTTATTTATTTTATTTTATTTAATATCTTTTCATTCTGCATACCAGCCCTTATCCCACCCCCAACTGTTCCCACACCACCCTCATCTACTCCTCAGAGGGAGTAAGGCCTCCCTTAGGCAGTCAACAAAGTCTGGCATATTAAATTGAGGCAGGATCAAGTCCCTTCTTCTGTATCAAGGCTAAGCAAGACATTCCATCCACCATAGGGAATAACAAAAAAAACAAAAATCCTGTATTTTAAAGAACTTCTGGAAGTATCACCGTCCCTGATTTCAAGCTAAACTACAGAGTTGTAGTAAGAAAAACTGCATGGTATTGGCATAAAACAGACACCATTTTGATCCATGGAATTGGCTCAAAGACAGATATAAATCCACACACGTATGGATACCTTGTTTATGATAAAGAAGTCAAAAATATACAAAGGAAAAAATAAAGTGTCCTCACCAAATAACAAAGATTTACCAACTTCACATCAGGCAGATGGCTAATATCCAATATTTGTAAAGAAATTAGACATCAACAAACTCAATAATTTGATAAAAATGAAGAACAGATCTAAACAGAGAATTCTGAACAGAGGAAACTCAAATGGCCCAGAAACACTTAAAGAAACATTCAACATCCTTAGCCATCGAGGAAATGCAAATCAAAACTACCTTGAAAGTAAAAATGATTACACTGTCACATCAAGGCTGGACAAGGCAGCCCAGTGGAAGAGGATACATAAGTAGGCAAGAGAGTCAGAGATATCTGGCTTCTTATTGGCTGACTCTTACAAATTAATTTAACCCATTTCTATTAATCTGTGCATCATCACATGACTGTGGCTTACTGGCTGAAGTTCTGTCTGGCTCTGGCAAGGCTATAGGGCTTCTTTCTGACTCCACCATTCTCTCTCTCAGCATTCAATATTGTTTTCCCTGCCTACCTCTATTCCCTGTGCAGGCCCAAGACAGTTTGTTTATTTATCAATGGTAATCACACATCAGGATTAGAACACCAACCCAGTCACAAAAGCTTTGACCTACAGTTTTTCCTGCCTGTATAGTGTTCTGGGACCTTGAACCTAGGGGAATTGTCAGCAAAGAGACCAGAGAAACTTCATTCAGCAACTGATGGGAGCAGATGCAGAATTCTACAGTCAAACATTAGGCAGAGCTCAGGGAGTCCTGTGGAGTAGCAGAAGGATGGACCAGAAGAACCAGAGGGTTCAGGGACATTATGAGAACACAGCCCATAAAATCAACTGACTGGGACTCTTGGGAGTTCACAGAAATCAAGTAGCCTGTAGGGGTCTGATCTAGGTCCTCTTAATATATGCTATGGCTGAATAGCTTGATTTCCTTGTGTGATTCCTAACAGTGGGAACAGGATATCTCTGACTCTCTTGCCTACTTATGTATCCTCTTCCACTGGGCTGCCTTGTCCAGCCTTGATGTGACAGTGTTTCCCTGGTCTAATCATATTTTGTTATGATGTGTATGGCTGATATCCATGGGAAACCTGCTCTTTTCTGATGAGAGGTAGAGGGGGTAGATTTGCTGAAAATGGGACATGCCTGGGGATGGTGATGTAGGGGAGATATAGGGGAGAAGAGGTAAGGGAAACCAGTTGGGATTTAATATATGAGAGAAGAATAAAAAACACTGAGAGGAGAGGAGGGGACACTGTGGTTGGGGTGTAAAATAAAGAATTCTTTCAAAATTCTGGAAAATTTTATCTTCCTTAACTTGATTATGATTACTCTCTGAGAGACAACACAACTTTGCTTGCAAGTCATTGCAAAAATTAATCTGTACATTATAGGCACTCTTTTATAAACTTTCAAAATAAGCATTTATTATAGGCGATACATTAAGCACTTAAAATATACCAAGTCTCTAGTCTTCAGTATCTTACTATATGATCTTATTATTATCATTCCTTTTTAGCAAGAAGCAAGCACAGCACGCAATTATTAAAGGCAAACAGGACATTTCAATCTGTCTGACAGCACAGCTCTAGAATTTGTGTTTATAATTATGATATGTCAGCTAGTTAATGATACCATTTCTTCATCAATCAAGATATTCAGTTAGTAAAACTTACCAGAATATATGGAAACAATTGGGTGTCTCCTGACTGAGAACCTGAGTTTGGAGTAGTTTGGGGCAGGGGCGGAGTAAGAATAAGCTGAGAACAAAGGATTGTAATTGCAAGGAGAACAGATAGATGTAAAGGGAGAGGCCACTTGTTGGTTCCCAGACACCCAGCCCAAAATCATCACACAGAAACTGTATTAATTAAATCACTGCTTGGCCAATTACTTAAGTGTATTGCTATCTAGCTCTTACATCTAGAATTAACCCATCTCCATTATTTTATATTTTACCACAAAGGTCATGGCCTACAGGTAAGGTTCCAACATCTGTCTCTGGCAGGGCTACATGACTTCTCTCTGACTCCACCTCCTTTCTGCCAGCATTCATTTTAGTTTTCTTCACCTATCTAAGTTCTGCCCTATACACAGGTCAAGGCAGTTTCTTTATTCACCAATGGCATTCACAGCATACAGAGGGAAATCTCACATCAAGCCTGCCCAGACATGAATAATCACACAGAAACTATATTAATTACAACACTGTTTGGTCAATGAATTAGGTGTATTCTTAGCTAGCTCTTACATTTTAAATTAATTCATTTTATTGTTTTATATTTTACCATGAGGCTCATGGTTTGTTAACCTCTTGCTTGTTGGGTAGCTACATGACATATGCCTCCCTCAGGAGCTACAGAAGGTCTGATTCCGCATTTTTCCTATCTATATCTTGTTCGGATTTCCTGTCTGACTATATTCTGCCCTACCATATGCCAAAGCTTCTTCTTTATTAACAAATGGTAAAAAATAAAAACCAAAACAAAATATAACCATATTCACAGCATACAGAGGGGAGTTCCACATCAGATAGCTGTGTATTTGACTCTTATTTGTTTTCTACTCTTGGTGGAAGACACTGTTCCTCTGCCTTATTTCACCCTCTGTTCCTTTCATTGTTGTCTATTCACTCCTCTTACATAGAAAATCACTAATAATTCTTACAAAAACCTAGTCTCAGGAACTGGAGAGTTGTTATGAAGGAGAACCGCTGCTGTGCTCTGACACATTCACGTTACCTTCAGGCAACCCTCAATTGTGAGAGACTGAAACAATAAGGGAAGCACTAATAGCTTACTATCAGTTTAGACTTTTTGTTATTACTGTGTTTGTGATTAAATCAATGTAGAATTCTTTTAATATTTCTGCACCTGCCACCAGATCTTAGTGAAATACCCATGTGGTCTTGCTTTCTATGCTCTCATTTTAATGGCATACATTTTGTAAAGTATATTCTACCTTTGGGCATAAGCTTTTCGAATAAATGGCTGCTAAGAATGGGAAAAATCAGTTTTCTTCAATAAAGCAACACTGAGTCTATTATTCATGCTCCAAGTGGGCACCATGCTTAGGAGTAACCTGCAAGCACAAGTTAGACTCCATGTTTCTTTGTGTTTATTTTCTTATTTTTAAGAGAAAATACGTGAATAAGAGTGGATAGGAAAGTGAGAGTGGATGAGAAGAGTAGGCAGAGCAAAATGAATGTGCTTAAAATAATCGATATATGTGGTATGACATCTTCAAAGAATCAATAAAACATTTGAAAAAAAAGTCATGAGTAAAAGAGAATGCCAAGATATATACTAAGTTGTATTTGAGGATGTTGGCACCTTTGTATCCTACCAAGTTAAGCCAGTTACCAGCAGCTGATGCTTCTCACCTTAAAACATGGAAATGTGAAGGCACATTAACTGACGACTTAAAGCATGTCTGACTTCAAAGGCATGAAACTTTGAAGTAAAACATCTTACCTTAGCTTTTTCACACAAAAGTAAATCAACTTACAGAAAGTGCTCAGTGTTTCCTTGTTTCTTAACAGTTTATTTCAAATATTTTCACAAATACAATTTTGGTTGCTGTTTTGAAACAGCATCAGCTTGTTTGAAACTCTACAATAAGATAAGAGGACCCTCCCTGTGTTTGTCTTCATATTATTTTAGTGGTATGATTTAAACTGACTTTTCCTGAGTCAGCATTCTGGGCACCTCTGCATGTGTAGCAGCAGTGACCTCAAAATTTCAGTATCAATAACAGTCACTTTCGGTCCTTTATTCACCATTGCTCTAATAGATTTACAAATATTAATGTAGTTAAAAAGCATGCTGTACAATAAGTAAGGCAATATCCTTATTTGGTGTATATGATACACTCTTGCATAAAAAATGTCTAATAACAATATTTGGCAGAATATTTATAACTATTGCCTGAAAAGTTACTTTCTTATTCTGGTTTATCTCCCAGATTTATTCTTCATTACACATCTAAAATAAACTTTTCAGATTTCCTGGGCATACGTGAAGGTTTCAAATTACTAAAGTTGTGTAATTATAACATGTATGACATCCCACATATTGAGATTTTCCCTTGTAGAAATGCCTCTCCTGTTTATTCACAATAAAATTTCTTGTGACTCAAATCAACTAGGCAACATTCTATTTATGCTTTCTCCATGTCTTCATAGTTTGCCAAATGGATTATCATTTTAATATTGCTCCTAGCAATGCAATCATTTCAGGGATGAACTCATTCTGTTGATCATGGTTTGCTGTGCATTTCAGTATCTCTACAGCCCATACTTCATGGTCTTACAGTTAACATGACAGGTACTATGCCCATATTATTTTTACAAATCAATACATTGTAAATTCATTTCTCTTATTTTAGTCATTGGCCATTGAAGACAGTTTTATATGTCAGTTTTTCTCACAATATAATCATAAAGTGCTTCAGAATATACAGGTAGAAAGCCTGAATTCTTGCCTCATATTCCTTAAAAATAGGTAACCATTGTCCTATCCCTACTACAAAAAGCCAGCTATAGTTTATGAAAAGTTTAAATCAGATTTTAATAAAAATATATTTCATTAGTAGCTGGGAAAGATTGAAACTGTTAACTACAGTAATGTATTCAAAATATGTAGATAATGTTTGTCCTTAATATCTAGATGTCACCCATTACTGCATTCTATTTCACATGCTTATATATTTAGCCATTGTGAAGGCCATTGATTCTTCTATGACAAACAAGAAGACATAATTTCTGTTTGGAAATTATGTCAGAGCATGAGATCAAGTTACAGCAGGTTTCAATTTCAGAGGCTTAATTTATAATTGAAATTGCAGAGTAAATACATGTTGACAATGTATAAAGCATCTCAATAGTGGAGAATGAAACTAAGAATTGCATTCAAGGAGAATGCAGTGGGGAGCTTAATAATGGAATAAGATTTTGATTATATATAAATATAATGGAGAAGGGGACATAAAGGATTCTGAAGAAAGTGAAGAAGTCTTTCTGGAAACTAGGGACTGAAATATACTTAGGATTAAAAATACTACTATGTATGTAGAGATGGCTCTAGAAAACCCCCAAAAAGGTGACAAACATTTGAAAATTCCTGTTGGAGACCACAAAAGGCAATGAATACCCAGATCAAGATAAATGGCACCATTAGATCATTAGAGACCTCTGCTGTAGTCTAACTGCTAACATTTTACACCATTCTTTTCCCATTTATCATACATGAAGATTCTCATATATCAAAGTAACATCTATTCTCAATATTAGTTATTCTAACCAAGAGAATAGTTGGGATACAGGCCTATCAACAGTAGATTTTAATAAAATAAGGATAGGCTTGTAACTTCACATGTCATAATCATAAAATATCAA
>PVIU01027493.1:0-20533 GCA_004026605.1 Ondatra zibethicus | reverse complement strand
GAGACAAAGGTATCATTTTCCATAGCATTCTCTGAGACCCAACACACTAGTTTAATTTATTCATTAAATAAACCCTCACTTTGTCTACTAAAAATAATAAATATTATTTTACCATGTGCTTAAAAACATAGGTATGTATCAAAGTCTTTGGTGTTCAGCCCCAGGGTCCTCTTCAGGGTTCAGATTGGAGACTATAGAAAGTGAAAGGTACTTAGGTTATCTGAGGATGAATGAATTCTGTCACATCATGCTGTCTGAACAAGTCTCTTTATTCTTCTGCCTCAATTCTAGTTTTCCTGTCCACTTCTAATTTCTCTTAGTTTTTTTTTCCACTTGCAGAGGTTATGGAGTAGTGTTACTTACTGACTTGCTCTCCATCCTGGTTTCTTATAGAACCCAAGATCACTAGCCAAAGAATTGATCTACCCACGAATGTCTGGGTTCTACCCCATCAATCACTAAATAAGAAAATGTCCTATGGGTTTATGCTGTGGATTATGCTCATTGTTTATAAAAAAAAAATCTTACTGGCCAATAGCAGGGCAAAAGGAGATTGTGTGAAACAGCCTGAAACAGAGAGAATGATGGGAGGAGAAAGGGGGAGTCATGAGAGTTCTGAGAGACACCGTCTGCTGCCAACTAAGAAAGACATGTAAAAAATGAGGTAACAAGCCATGAGCCATGTGGGAAGTATAGATAGAAATGTGGGTTAAGTGTAAGAATTAGATAGTATCAAGCCTGAGCTATATATTAAACATTTGCAATTAATATAAGCCTCTGAGAGTGGCTGTGAGACAGGAACACTTTCCTCTACAGGTTGCCACTACCCTGATCTTCTTGTAGGCATCTTCTTAATTGAGGTTCCCTTCTCTCAGATAACTCCAGCTGTGTCAAGTTGTCATAAAAAAACCCACCATACCATCACTCTTTAGTCATAAAATTACTGTGTATGTTTAGTCACATACTTAGCTTTCCAAACACCAAAACAAGCCCTGATTTCTCATTTTACCAGAAGGTAAAAAGTTAGCATTAGAATTAAAGATGTTATCTGGCCTGTGACCTAACACTCATCTGTTACCACTAGGGAAATAATTTCTTCTTCCAGACCTAGTTATTTTAGTAACTCATTTGTTTGTTTCATAGTAGAGAATTTCAAGATTTTTTTGGTGGATCTTAAAATATATCACACTTCTTGAAAAGTTGCAGTTAATTGCACAGAGAATTAAGAATCCTGAAAAGTATTATTTCTTTCTTAACTCATATTATGTACTTGTCACTAATGTGTAAACATACACAACTTTTCCACCATGAACATGTACATGCAAACCTGTGTTTGTATGTGCAAACCAATTCAATCAAGAAGTATGGATTAAAATGCAAACAAATTCCATTTATTGTCAAGATGTAAATTATAATACTTATGTCTTCAAAGATAGGTTGGAATTCAAATCTTCTGATATACTAACTTATCCTTCAAATGCTTTTGTTTACTTTCCAAGCAGTAATTTATTGAAGTTAGAATATTCTTGTGCATCTCTTGTTCTCATTTCTTTCTTTTGTTTTTGTTTTTCAAAACAGGGTTTCTCTGTAGCTTTGGAGCCTGTCCTGGAACTAGCTCTTGTAGACCAGGCTGGCCTCGAACTCACAGAGATCCGCCTGCCCTGCCTCCCGGGTGCTGGGATTAAAGGCCTGCACAACCACCGCCCGGCTCTTGTTCTCATTTCTAATAACATTTCCAAATCATTTCATTATCTGTCTTTTCCCTTGTTCACAGAGTCTAACTCCAAATACACTTATTAATCAGTTTTATCTTCTCTGAATTCACAAGCTTCCACTAATCATCATTCCACTTGTGATTTTAAGTTACAGTTAAATATTCACATGATAATTAAAACTAAGTTGAGGAAAGAAGAGTATTTGCAGGTATATACTTCACAATATCAGTTTCTGTTGCTTGAATCCACATTTGTACTTAATCGCATTACATCCATACCCAGATTTATATGCTTTAATGGTAATGAATCCAATACTAAAAACATTGATGATCAAATCAAAATTTAAAGATCATATACAATGTTAACACTTGTCTTTGAAGATGTGAGCACAATTTTTTAATCAATGCATTCAGTCTACACATACTACTAAAATTTCACATTTCCTTTTCTATCTAGTCTCTTTTTATTTACTTCCTAAATGAAGGATCACTGTCATGTGATCTCTCTTCTATGAAGGCTTTTTCTATGTAGGCTTTTACTTCAGAATATTACAACCATTTCTTTTATATCATTCTGTAAAGTTCTGGGATTCGTCTATAAACAGGATATATCCTCTTACTTTTCACTGACCTCCCACTTCCTCTATAGTCTAACATGTTAATGGATTTTTTTTTCATTCGCAGGCAATTTAGTTAAGGAAAAGATCATTTTTTTCTATTAAAATGAGAAATGAGTATGTGGTGACTTATAGGACTGAAGCCTACTTCTCTGAACTCAATAGAGTATTAACTTCAATGGTTAATGAAATTACTGCTATGGCATTAATGATATATATTAGTTGCAAAAGTTAAAATACGCATTGTTTCAAGGATGCTTAGTCTGTAGTAGCATGAAATTTAAAAAATGCTAGAAATTTCAACCTATCTTTTGTGCTAAATAAAGTATACATAATATATTTTCCTCTTTACCTTCTGTGTATGTTATTATAACTTTCTTATTCATGACAACATTTTCTCTACTTTTTAGTTTTTTATTCTATATATCTAAATTTATTCTAGTGTAACAGTTGGATTGTGACACTTATTAAAACTATTTAACAAAAGTGACAAACCCACATTGTGATTTTTTTTTAGGTTGTGTTGTTATGGTCAGAACATAGTTATTGAATTGTGTCCATAAATGGACTACCAAACTCAATCTAATTTGGTCATAAGTGTACAATGTCATAGTGTTCAGAATTCAAGTTGTGAATGCAATAGTGTTCTTCAAGGGATGACAAATAGCACAAAATACTACTTAAGAATACCAAATGCCATAAATTGAATTACTTTCTTTCTTCCAAGCATGTTAAGTAAATGGCTCATTGCCAATGGCCTAACCTATGATATTATAGAATGTGGTATATATTCCATGGGGTGTGCTAATCATACTTTCTAGAAAATTTAAAAGCATTCTGGAGCCCACAAAGTAATCCCTTGAGGGTACTTTGGTAGAATAAAAGCATGTAAAATGAAAATTTCCCTCCTTCTTTCACATGAATGTTTAATATAGTAAAGAGAAGTATAGAAGTTAAACAGATGTGGGAAGTGATCTCACACTCTCGAGGTTCTTTCCTATCCACACACAGAGCTCTGGGAAACGTTAATGGTTACCCTTCCATTGTAAATCTACAGGGAACTGTCAGTTCATTTGAAGACTGCAAACAAAGAAAGATTTTTTTCCTTGTCCCACTTAAGGAAAGGTTTTGAGTCTCTTGTTCTATCTATCCACCTTAGACTGCTGCTCTGATCACCTTTGGAGACTTCACAAATAATGAGTGATTTAATGGGAGTAAGAAATTATTTTTTATTTTTTTGAGAAAAGAAAAACTATCTTTTTTCATTATACATACCAATCCAAGTTCCCACTTCTCTCCCCTCCTCCCATACCTTCCACATATTCCCCAACCCCACTGCCATCCACACTTCAGAGAGGGTAAGGCACATTGCTTTGGGGAATGTCCAAGGCCCTCTCTACTATACCTAGGCTGAGCAAGGTATCCATCCATAGGGAATTATTTCCCAAAAGCCAGTACAAAAGTAGGGATAAATCCTGGTGCCACTTCCCATGGCCTCTCAGTCTGCCCCAGTCATGCAACTGTCAACAACATTCGGAGGGACTGATTTGGTACCTATGTTTGTCCCTTCCTGGTCCGGCTGCAGTTGGTGAGCTCCTGTTAGCTCAGGTAGACTGTTTCAGTGGGTGTACCCATCGTGATCTTGACCTCTTTGCTCACATTCTCATTGCTCCCACGCTTCAAATGGACTTTGAAAGCTCAGTCCAGTCCTCTGATGAGGGTCTGCTTCTGTTTCCACCAGTTGCTGGATGAAGTCTCTATAGCATACTTTAGCACGAGGGTCTATTAGAGAATCAGAAAGAAGCATCTTCAGATGAAGCAATATGTTTGATCTTAAGAAAACAGTTGCTAAAATATGTAGAACACTTAATCAAGATATTATTTAGATACTTGTGAAATGGAAAACTGAAGGAATGGAAGAGAAATTGTCTTTCAATGCCAGTGAAACAGCTTTTAAATTTTCTTTCTAAAATGCATCTCTACATCATATATGGTTTTTAATTTATTTGTTTTATTGCATGTTTCATTTCATATACACATTCATTCTCTCCCTACCTTTCTCACCCAAACATTTTCCCTCTGTTCTTCTGATTTTCTTTCTCTGTTTTACTGGTACTACAGACCATGCTGGTCTGAAAACTGTAATTTCTCCCACCTCAGTTTTTGAACTGATTACATTACAGACATGAACCACTAAGCCTGGCTTAATTTTCGTTTTCTAATCGATTTTACATGAGCTGGGGATATGGATATCATTTTGTGATGGAGGAATCCTAATCATACTCAATTGCCCAGAGCTTAACTTCCAGCATAACAAACACACACAATGAAATGGATTTGAAGGAATTATCTTGCAAATGTGTCCAACAAAACTCAGATTAAAAAATCATATTAAAGACATTCAACAGAAACTGAAATTTGGGAATATAAAGAAGCTGATTGGTTGAAGTTAGTGAAATTCCAAGAGAATCACATTATAAAGTCAACAAGTATAACAGACAAATCAAAACATGGTATAGAAGAAAGCATAATATTTATCTTCATAATCACCCTAGTATAACTTACTGTTTTCATGTTATTTCAATACCATTAACTTTAAAACGTTCAATGGAATGATAGGCTTATATAATGAAATGTTCAATCTTTTATTGCTGTCTGTTCATTATTCATATACTCGCTTTCTATCACTGACAATCTACTACCTATCAGGTACTGTGGTACACATGGGAAAAACAGAAGAAACAGCAAAGTTACTGCTTAATGGAAATCATAATTAAAAAAGAAACACCAATTGTTTTGCTGCTAATTAAAAGCCTGGTAAAAATACATGAAATAGATACACGCTCTCATGTTTTACTGACTAATTCCATAATTTTAAAATATGCACTTGAAGGGTACCGGTTGCCCCTCACTTCTCCAGAACCTTGTGTTTTCAGGCACTTGGAGGGTGAGCTGATCCCAACACTCAAATACTAAAGTTGAAGCAGGAATTTTATCTAGATTTGATTTAAATTCCTAAATATCATTCAATTACTCTAGATCGATACTACAGAGGACTATGCCATTATTATTTCCAAAATCCATTTAAGAAGTAAATTGCTGTAATTCAATTATTAGAATCCTGGACGAGTTTGAATAGGCGAGTCAAATGTTTTCCATGACTGTTTATTTGGTATTTCTAATCCCAATTGCAAATTCTACTGGCTGTCTCTCTGCTCCATTGTTTGAAGCTGAAATATTCTTTGTGTCACTTTTTATATATCATGACAACTCTCTAAAATTCAGTCATTCTTCACTCAGTGTATAGTGATTGAATTTAGGGCCTGAACAATAAGTTATTTTCTTTTGTTAAGGCCAAGAGTCACATTTATCTTCAGATCTTTGTGCTCTATGAGAAAGTTCGGAGTAAAGCATCAACTTAATCCACATTCGTGTTATGACCTCTCCGGAACTGTTCCAGAAATGAGTTCTCAGGTTCATGACCACATCTGAACATAAGGTAAATGATTGTACAATATTACATTCAATTTATTACAATGTAGCAATGGGCTTTCTAGAAGATCCACAGAAAAAGATAATGAAGTTCATGTAGTCTTTCTGATTGTCATCCTGAACTGGCTTAAAAGGAAAACAAAGACTGAGAATTTCAAACTTCTTTTCCTTCCAGTGACTGCTTAATAATGCCCCTGTGCCCCTTCTCTAAGAAGGAGAAAAATGTAGTAACAGGTTATGTCAACTACTCCCTCGTAAAGCATTGCAGACACCACAAAGTCTTCAATTCTGTGTCAAATTATGGGAACCAAAACACCCACAAAGTCCATCAATTATTTCTTGGAAAAAAAGGTTTTAGTCACTTTTCAAAGTGATAATCTTCGCATGACTGAACATTAGATTGAGGCCACAGTTTTATAAATGGTGAAACTTACATCTTCAGGCAGTTTGGTTAACTACCCTTGTTACAAAATTTCCTTTTAGCTACATTTAAAAAAATATTACTATGAATTGAAGAGCCAGGGTAATAGCTAATATTTGTTTGGGAATTTTCTGGTATATTTCTGACTATCTGGTTTCTGGGAAATATTCCCCATCTAGCTCCAAGTTCTTATGGTCTCTAAGATGAATACAATTATCTGTGAAGGGTCACTACAATTAAATATTTTTACATTCACACACAGATACACAGTCTCACAGACAGACAGACAGACACACACACACACACACAGAGGGGGCGGGGCTTTTCCAAGCATCTTTAGTGTTAATTAACTTTCCCTCACTCCCTTTTCTTTCTTATCTCCCCATCCATCTCCCCAAATCTCCCTCTACATTGCTCCTCCTTTTCCCTTCAAATACCAGTATTTGGCTCTCTTTTTCTTGTAAGATGTTTCTTTCTCATTCCCACCAATAATCCAGTTTAAATTTCCTGGATTAATAGTTATTTCAAATTAAACACACCAATCCAAATATATGACTCTCTGTCTGAGTACAGTACACATTTGTTATAGTACATCAGGAAAATGAAGCTATTTGTGATGAGGAAGTTTCTTTTCTCTGGCTGGCATTCATAGTACTAGGAGATATTATCAGTCTTATGGTGGGAAAATCAATAATAGTCTTGCTCGGCTGTGAAACTTGTGAATGTCAATAATAAGCAATATGGCATGATATACCTATGTATCAGAAAGAGACAAATATTATGAGAGTGATCAACTGCTCTATGGTAATATTTAGGGTACATTGCACAAAATAAAACATACACCTGATGTAACATAGCTGCCAAAGAGCCTATTGGCATCAGGAATAAAATTATTGTTATTTAGTTAAATTAATATAGTATCAATTTCCCTCTAAATTTGCATCTCACTCTCTATAGATAGTACAGTCTTTGGCTCTCAGAGAAGTTTCTGTGTACAGAAGTTTCACTGTACACAGAAACAGGAAGACAATTGGTAAGATGTAAGGTAATTAACTGTAGAGTGCTCAACCACAAATGGGATATCTATATCACACCTATCCCCCACATGCAGGGACCATTGCAGAAGCACAGGTAGAAAGATGTAAGAGCCAATAGTCAAGGAGGACTTGAAGCAAACAGCATTTTTTGGACTTAATAGGGCATTGAAAAGACGAACTCACAGCCTATGCTTTTAATAAAATCCAGAAGCACAAAGGGGATCCTAAATATGTTACCGAGACACAGAAAGATATGGAAATCAGTATATGTTTCTTTGCTGATCATTGATGCTATCCCTTCCTTCCTTTAGTATTTCAGAATCTGACTGTTCCTTAAGGACAGTTTTATCAGCACTAGCTATACTTAGAAGTGACCTATATTTCAAAAAACTATGTTATAAATTTTACAGGAATTGAAGAGAGGATTTAACTGACAAATATTTTTGTAGTTGCCTGCTTTAAGAGTGATTATTTCTATAATAAGTCATGTTAAACACACTAACCATGTTTAAACACAAGGCAATATAGTGTAGCTTTGAATAGATAGTATTGATTTTCTATTTTTATTTAAATTTTATATTTCTACACACAATGAGATTTTTAATTTTTAGATGATGCAAAATAAATTGAACTCTGCTATAGAAATAGAAGACAGGATACTGGATCTATGTGCAATTGTAGTCTCTGACTCTTCCACCAATTTGGGCACAGACGCAAGTGTGATTCAGAGAAAAGCAAGACTCAAGTATTATTTGAGATCCTCAGAACTCTAATTAACTCATCAGGTGGCTCAATCTTTACATCCTAGTGTATTACACAACAATAAGAAACAAAAGGTGATGTGTGTCAAGGAAGGTGATTACAGTGTTCTCTGGTGAAGTTGTGAAGCACCAGTCAAAGAAACAGGTGACTATTTCCACAAAAAAAAAAAAAAACACAAAAAAGCTGTAATGAAAAATGCAGAAGTCACTCTCTGCAATTTCCTTCTTGTTATTATTGTATAAATAACAAAGATAACCTGATGGACGTAATTGGAATGCTTGTGGAGTTTGATTCCTGATGTTATTTGACAACCAATTATAAAGTCTGAGCTATTCATCCTGAGTTGTAAACTAGGTTATTGTTTGATAAAATTTCTTTTCTAAAGCACATGGTTATCACCCCTACTCCCTCCCACAAACAGTAGCAGATCTTGGTATAAACATCATCATAAAAATAGATATTTATTCCCTTGTTATCTTCTATAAACGTGCAATAGCCTAAGTTAACGGTATTTTAATACAGAGTAACATTACCGAATATAAGTCCCATTTGACCCTCCAGTTCCATGACTGTTCAGAAGGAAGCAAAGAAAATGAACTAAAGGTTAACATCTTTATCTTACACCTGAATCCTACATGAAAAGAAAATAGAAAAAAAATGAGTCATAATACTTTTTTTTTAAGCTATAGTAGAGACAGAACAAGTAATATAATTACCTAATTAACTGCTATCCAGGAAATTTGGGTTAACTTTACAAATCTCCAAACCAATTTTATTGTGTTTTCAAAATCATATAAATTGCCTCTGATAATGGACAGATATCAATATTAACACATTTTCTTTATAGCTTTACTAGGACCTTTAATCTTCCTTTCTGAATTGAATTTCCCTGAATAACTTCTTTGAAATTCAACAACTAAAAATATTGTTTTTTATCTACTGCAATGTAACACTCTTTTATAATATGCAGTGAGTTACTGGAAACTTTTTATAAATTGACACTGGTATGTAGGCAATATCAAAAATCGGCTTTATTATTAAAATTATTAGATTGATAAAACTAATAGAACAACTTGGAATTTATCCTAATCAGAATGATGTTAAGAGCATTGAGTAGCTCTGCCAAGACCTGTACTTAACTCTATTGTTCCAGTATCAGATTATTTGATCCTTTATCTATCCCATTTATCAGTTGTCTGACCTAAGAGATACTTGCAGAGGTTTTTCCTGATCAAAAGTCTACTCTAACGGAATAACTTGATGAAAATTTATTTAACGAAAATTTTGTTTATTAATGAATATTATTTCTATTAACAACACTTTTCTACTTAATATTATAAGCCATAAGTAATAGAACTTTGTGCTGTTTTAGCAACTTTTCCTATTCAAAGCTAAATATTTATAAGATTCTTATAAGAGATGAAGAGATGATTTGATGAAATTGCAGTGGATATACTTTCTGTAATCCTTAGTGGTTCTGTTTAAGGAAGTAAGAATCAGAAGAAGACTACAGTGACAGAATGCAAAATATTCCAGTATACGACAACTATTTGCCTGTGAAGTCTACTTGTTTGTCTAATGAGTAGCTTATTGTTTTCTTTTTCTGTTGCTGTGAAAATAACATACTCCAAAAAAAAAAAAAACAGTTTGAGGACGGGTTGATTTAGATCACAGTTTGAGGAAGGGTTGATTTAGATCACAGTTTGAAGGTGGAGTCCATCATGACAAGTAAACACAATAGTAGGATTTTGAAGCATTGTTCATATTGTCTAAAGATAGAAAATAGAAGATGACGTTAGTGCTTACTGTATTTATCCCTTTTATTCTGGCTAGAAATACAGTTTAGGAAATGATGCCAGACACTGAAAGCGAGTCTTTCCATTTTAGTGTAATTAACACGATCTCTGACAGACTTTCCCAGAGTCTAACATAATAAAAATATCTTCTCAAGGGTAAACCAAAGGGGCTTGTCTCTTAGGTAATTCTAGATCCTATCATGTTGGTAATCAACACAAATAATTAATAAGGATCAGCTTCATTTTTTACTGAGATGATGCATTAAAGAACATGCAGTGAAGAATAGCTCAGAAGTCATGCATAAGATCATATAGACAGATGGTCACTAGTATGACTTGCAAAACCATAAAGAGTATCTTGATTTAGCAACATAAAACCATATAACTGGTACTTGAATAAAATTATCCTGCTCTGATGACAAGATGAATAAAAATAATCCCTTCTTGGTTCTAGGAGGCTCATTAAATTATTTCTTGAAAGAGCAAGAGTAAGAAACACATGCAGGCAAGGAGTGAAGTGTGGTATTCAATAAGATTGCTTTCAAAGTTACAGTTTTCTACAACATTTACTTAACAGACACAAATTAATAATATAATACTATTATAATTGTAAATGACAACTTTATAGATACTAACCCGTTTCATAAGGACCATAGGATTGAAGAGGAATTCAGAAATTAATTAGAATAGCCATAGACTCTAATAGCCATAGTCTCTAATTTTCTACTTGTCAATGCTGCCTCCATATTGAATAGATTGAAATATAATTCTCTAGCTTTTTATTTGCTCATGAGTAAATTGAGATGAAAATACCATATTGTGATACATAATTTTTATTGCTGTTACAAAATTACTGACAAGAGCAACATATAGAAAAAATGAGCTTAAGAAAAATACAACCTAACATTGTGATAAGATCGGGCCATAATAAAATTAGCTGTCCAGTCACAGGATGGCTTCAATAAGAAAGAGGAAAAGTAAATATGAGAACAAACCATGAAACTGCAAGGCTTAATTCCTGATACTTCCATCATCTTTTGAGGCTGTATCATCTAATAATCCCACAACATTTGCAAGCAGCAACAGGAGCTGCAGACCAAGAGCTCAAACACATGAGCCCTATGGAGGATGGTGTTCTAACAGAATGTATGCGAGCTATTCCTCTTTTCTGGAATATAACATATAAAATTACTTCATTAAGTCAATGCTTTGCACATAACAATCAATTATAGTAACAAGTGTTTAATAATCTCTCATGCTATACCAGATATATCATTGTAGATCATTTTGTATTACTTCTATCATATGTATAATAATCTTATGAACTTCAGAGTCCATAATAATTTTATTCTACAAAAATAATTTTACCTTATTAATTAATACTATTCATAATACAGTCCTATTATAGAAAAAAGGTCTTTCTAATATGAAAATATTCAAGAAGTTAAGCTCACATGTCATGATAAGCTCTACAAGAATGTAATTGTTACTACCAATAATTAAATTTCTAACTGTCTTAGGGAACTTACTCTTAGTGATGTTAACTAAATCAAAAAACGACATTATTCCTATAAAATATTCAGGAATTTCATTTGCATTTTGATATGATTAGAGTACAAGAGTATAATAAAGAACAAACAAAACACTTTAGACAGTATATACTATATATGTTATGCATTCACTGTAATTATATAACAGTATATACTATGTCACAGCAGATGAAGTATTTTGTCTTTTATGTACTGATACATATTGTAAATTATAAAAAGTAGTGCTATGGTTCTATCCCTTTGTATTGTCCATTTGGTGATAACAGATTATATCAAATTAGGGTATTTGCATAGAAGAATACATTTCTAATAGCTCCTGGGACCTAGAAATCCAAGAGCTTTCTTGCTGTGTTACAGCAGGGCAAAAGGTTAAGCAGCACGTGTTTATGTGTGTGTGTGTGTTTCTAAAAATGAGAGGAGAGACAGACAAACAGAGAGAAAGAAACACCGAGAGAAAGACAGAAAAGAGAGAGTGAGAGTGAGAGACTATGATTGGGAGAAAACTCCAGGTTTGCTTTTACAGAAAGCCACTCTCCAGGGAGAATAACAAAAATCTGTTTCTGAGGGCAGTGCCTCTGACAGTGTCACTTCTTCACACTTTCCGAATTGAGACTTAATATCTGAATCCATGGGCTCCGAGGAACACAATAAAATATTTTGTTTTTATATTAAAAGCTAAAACAATTTATCAGGAATATTCAAGAGACTCCCAAAATATTGCCTCCTATTGCTATTTACTGAGTCGCTCCTCTATTGTTTAAGACATTATACATTTAATTCAAGGGGTCCCAGAGGATCCTGAGCTGGTAATAATCTAATTGCTTTCTTCCAGTAGACTATTTGTAAGTATACAACTAGTGACATACAAACTTCTAAATGAAGGTAGCAACCAACAGTCCTAACCATCTATGAAATCTACAAACAACAATAATGAGCATGGCACCGCATAATCCTACAGGTGTAATAAAGTTAAACATATCATTGGTTGTAACCAACAGTTCTCTAAATGGACTTGTGACCCACTCAGCCATAAGGCAATAATACATGATATTTAAAATCTAGATAACTACACAGGGCTAGTAAACTCGGGAATCTTGGAAGAAAATCTACAACCACCACTTTGCTAAACAAACACAACTTCCTCTACATGTTAAGTAATTGCCCTAATAGATACATGGAGTCATCATCCCTCATCACAAAAATTTCTTTTGCAACAGAGGGAAACCATTACAGAAAACCACAACCAGTCAAAACGCAGAGTTGAGGACCCAGTCCCAATGGATACAGTTATAAATGGTCGGC
Source organism: Ondatra zibethicus (assembly GCA_004026605.1). Lineage (NCBI taxonomy): Eukaryota > Metazoa > Chordata > Mammalia > Rodentia > Cricetidae > Ondatra > Ondatra zibethicus. The sequence goes on along the minus strand of PVIU01027493.1, from coordinate 7,842 downwards.
GGAACCACAGCCAACAGAACATTGCAGAAGAGAGATGAAACGATTGTCAGAACTAGTGTCAGGGAGAGTTCTGTAAAACTGTGTTTCCTAAAATTGTCAGAAGCTACATGCGTAATCTCATTGACATTACTGCCTAAAGACGAGCTGAACAAGGATCAAAACGACAGACAAGGCAAGGAGAGAGAGGAAAAGGGCAAAAGGCCTCAAACCTAAGAACCACAGTCAACTAATGCGAGAGTAGGAGAAATCATTTTCTACAGGGAAGAGGAACCAAATCAGTTATCCAATACCAAGTGTGCATCCTTGAAAACGTGTGCATAAAATAACATTGTACAGACTGAGAAGATTGTGTTGGAATACACACACCTTTTGTTCAGGTTACAACAATTAATGAAAAAAGAGACCATTAATTTAAAGGGAGTATGGAAATGTATATGCAATTGTGTTGGTAATAAAAGGAAAAGGAAAACAAACTAATATATTATAATCTGGAAAATATAGGAAGCATTTTTTTATTTTTACTCTTTTTTTATCTTTCTTTCTTTCTTTCTTTCTTTCTTTCTTTCTTTCTTTCTTTCTTTCTTTCTTTCTTTCTTTCTTTCTTTCTTTCTTTCTTTCTTTGAGACAGTCTTTCATTGTAGCTTTGCAGCCTGTCCTGGAACTAGCACTTGTAGTCCAGGCTGGCCTCGAACTCATAGAGATCCACTTGCCTCTGCCTCCTGAGTGCTGGGATTAAAGGTGTGTGTCACCACTGTCCAGCAGAAAAGAATTTTTAAAAACCATTAACTTACAGAGGGTGATTCATCTTCTACTTTAGTATTGCTTCTTAAGTATTTGTATTAACATTTATTAATCTCGTACTTTCACTAATTTTCAGTAACTATCAATTTACTGAATAATATTAAGTACCTAACAGGTTATAATTAAACAAATTACAACAATTAGGGAAAACACACATTTATATCAATTTACTTTTATTTAAGCCAACCTGATTTTCATTTTATTCCTGTTATTCCTTTTGCTCACTTCATGTTATCTATTCCCTTAAAATTTCCTTCATATGGCCTTTGCTTGTAGTTCTCTGACTTTGATAGGTACTTCAGTGTAAACACACATATCTAAAGATTGAGAACAACCTTATAGAGTTGATAGAAAACACATGGCCCTTGTCTTTCTTTAACTGGGTTATTCCAATCAGAAAGAATATTTCTAGATTCATCCATTTATCAGCAATATTGTAATGGGAGCACAATATGTAAAGAAGTAAAACTATATCATAAATATATCACTTCACACACACACACACACACACACACACACACACACACACTCCAAGTCCAAAAACAAACAAATAACAGCAGCAAATCACTCCAGTTGGATCAAGCACTTCAATCTAAGACTTGACAACCTGACACACTTAGAGAAAAAAGCAGGGAATGTGCTTCAATATATTGGCAAAAGAAAAAGTATTCTCAATAGGAACCTAGGAACCTAGTATACAGGTGTTAAGAGAAGATCATGAATTTGAGCAGACATGGAGGATGTCACAGCAGGACTTGGAAGGTATAAAGGAGATGTTGAAATGATTTAAACACATCACCTAATCAGTTTTTTCTTTCCTGTATGCCTCCAAAGTTTATTTTAAAGAACTTATACTAATTAATCACCCCCTGTGATAAAAAAGTGTACCTGGTTCTCAATGCCTCCAAATTTATGTCTCCTCTGCATTGCTAATGGAACCACTAAATGTCCATTCTTTACTTCATCTTCTATTTTTTCCTACACAAACTATGCTTTAGTGCCATTAAACTGTACATTCCTCTAAGCTTCATTTTCTATTGTTTCTATACAAGCTGTGCTTCAGTCCTATTAATCTTTAAAACACCCTGCCAGTTCAAGGGAACAATTATCCCTGGTACAGTTAATTAGTTTTCTGGATATCTTATGAATATTTGATTAATGAAATGGAAAGTTCACTTTTTACATATTTTCAGTTTTATATTGTATACTTATATATTGTATATTTTAAATATATATTGCATATATATCTTATATTGACTTTGCTTTTTGGGTTTTTTTGTTTTATTATTATCTTATTTTCTTACTTCAAAAAAATACCAATCCAAATTCCCTCTCTACTCCTCCCACTCCTCTTCCACTCCCTCCACACACCCTCCTACCCCACCCCCTCCAATCCTAAAAGAGGGCAAGGCACCCTGCCCTGTCAAAAGTTCAAGACCCTCCCTACTACATCTAGGTTGAGCAAGGTATACATCAAAAGAGAATAGGATCTCAAAAAGCCAGTACATGCAGTAAAGACAAATCCCATTGCCACTGTCAGTGGCCCCTCAGTCTGCCCCAAACTGTCAACCACATTCAGAGGGTCTGGTTTGATTCCAAGCCCATTCATTCCCAGTCCAGCTGGAGTTGGTGAGCTCCAACTAGATCAGGGACACTGTCTCAGTGGGTGAAACAACCCCTGCAGTCCTGACTTCCTTGCCCATATTCTCACTCCTTATACTCTTCAAGTGGACTTTGGGAGCTCAGTCCAGTGAATGAGGGTCTCTGATTCTGTTTCCATCTATTATTGGATGAAGGGCTTTAGGTGATATTTAAGATAATCATCAGTCTGATTACACAGCAAGGCCGGTTCAGGCACCCACTCCTCTATTGCTTAGGGTCTTAGCTGGGGTCATCCTTGTGGATTCCTGGGAATTTTTCTAGAGTCAGGTTTCTTGCTATCCCCATAATGGCTCCCTCAATCAAGATATCTCTTTCTTTGCTGTCATATCTGTCCTTCCTCCATCACGACTATCCCAATCCCTCAAGTACTCCTCAATTCTCCTCTTCCTTCAACCCCTCCTCCCCAATGCTCCAAATTTTCTCAGCCAGTCTTGTCTGTTTCCAATTCCCAGGTGGGTCTGTATAAGTTTTTCTTTGGGTTCACCTTATTGCTTAGCTTTCCTAGATCATGAACTATAGACCCAATGTCCTTTGTTTATGACTAGTATCCACTTATTAGTGAGTTCTTAACATATTCATTTTTTTTGGGGGGGGGTCTGAGTTACCTCATTCAGGATAGTGTTTTCTAATTCCATCCATTTGCATGCAAAATTCAAGATGTTATTTTTTTTTTTTTACCACTGAATAGTACTCTAATGTGTAAATGTGCCACACTTTCTTTATCCATTCTTCAGTTGAGGGACATCTGGGTTGTTTCCAGGTTCTGGCTATTACAAATAATGCTGCTATGAACATAGTTGAACAAATGCTTTGTAGTATAATTGAGCATCATTTGGGTATGTGCCCAAAAGTGGACTTTGCTCATGTTATTCTGTTATTTTGCAATTTTTATTTCTTTCTGTATTTCTCTTAAATTTCAGTTATACTTAATTATGTTGATCTCTTCTCAAGCCCACCACTGTATTCTACTGAAGAAATCTATTAAAGGAATTTTCCTCCTCTTACTGTGCATTTAATTTCCAACATTTCCTTTCCTTCATCTTTTAGAATTTCTTTCTGCCTGAATTACCATATATTTTACATATTATCTGCACGTACATTATAAACTTCAATATACTAATCATAGCTCTTTTAAGGTCTCTGTAATTGCAATCCTGCCATATCTCAGTCTGGTTTACATGATTACAATGTTTCTACTGTCTGTGTTTGTCTTACCTTTTGTCCTACTTTGTAATTTATTTTTTAGGAGGGAATCTAGGTCACATAAGTAGAAACTTAGAATAAAATTTTATGCTACTGAATAGAAATGGTACAATGTCTGATACATGTTCCTACTGTAAGACCGAAAGAAATCACAGTTTGTTGAACTCCTTGGTTGTATTTCATTGAGTCAGTGAACTTCTCTTTGGACAGATATCCAGCAAGAGTAAATTGTTGACTCTAATTTCCATTTTTTTGATGATATTCAACTGTTACTGCATTGGATTGCTGCTATTTCTTATGGCAAACTGTGAGGTGACAAAGTGAATCTTTTGAAATACTTCTCTTACTTCCTTAGTTGAACAAGATGTTTGGAGAAGAAGCGAGGGTAAAATTTTCTATCACCTGGAGAGTTTCTTACTCTTTGTGCTCTTGTAAAGCTATTTCCACTAGAGAATAGACATTCATTATTAAGAAGATTCTAGAATTATTTACTTTCTTCCCCTTAATGTCTTAGGGTCATAAGGGAATCTGTACAAATCCCAACTTTGTTAATCCGGACTAAGATAAGGCTATAAATTCTCAACATTTTACTACTCTAAATAAGCATAGAAAAGAAACTGCTTATAGAAATATGTGTTATCATCATTCAAGTATGCCGACTGCTTAGTGTTTCAGCTCAGAGAAGAAAGTATTAGATAATAAATACTATTGAAAGTGCCATTCCCTTTAGTTTTAGGCTAATAGTTTACTGTACAGCATTATTTTTTGATAAATTTTAAAGAATGTATTAATTTTTCACTTTTCCATATTTGTATCCCACCTCCTTCCCTCCCTTTGTCTGTGTTCACCCCTCACCCTTAGTTGTAGGTTAAGATTACAATGTTCCTATGTTGGACTGGTCATTGTAAGCCATGATTCATGTTAGTGTTCCTTATTGCCAAAAGAATTAAAAAGGCTACCCTATAGTTAACACCAAAACACTGTGTCTTGACAGAATATAACCTAGTATCCAAATGCTTATAAAATATGGACCTGTTTATGGAAAGAAGATGAACTGTGAAGCTACAAGCAGAGATTGCTTTTTTGCATATTGGTTTCGACTGGGAGTAAGACATAATAGTGAGCATTTAGTGGATACATCAAGGTAGAAGACAGAGTGGGAAGGCTTTATAGAAAAAAATTGGCTCCAAGAATCTTTGGGTTTTCCTGGCATGGAAAGCTGGATGTGGATTAGAAAAGTTATTTTATTACCGGTTCCTGCACATGTCTGACTTTTTCTAGCATTGTTTCTATAACTGGTCACTTGAAGCACACATTATGGTTTGGCTTTCCAGAGAGGTTTCAATGGAGAATGAGCACTGAATCTAGAGTGCAATCTATTTCTTTATTTTGATTGTCGTCCTTGTGTGTTTTGACATTTGCCCTCCCAGTAATACCATCTATCTCCTTAAAGGCGTGGTATGATTTGGTCCATAGCTAAATCAAATTCATAAGCTTCCAGCACAGACTTGTAGAAAGCACAAATGAATTAAACTTGAATTTAACTTTACTGTCATAATGACTGTAGGAGTTCTTAAATTAAAATGAACGTGCCAATTTTTGTTAGATTAAGAAGTTAGGGATCATAAAATTTGATATCTTGCACTAAGTTTGTGGATTTTAAGTGTCCAAATACTTATTCTAATTTTTAGTTCATATTGAGCTTAGCTTTAATTTTCACGTGACTTATAATCTGTACATGTCTCACTGTGTGACATTACCCACGTTTACATCCATTAGCTTTATTTAAATTTTATTGCATAATTTCAATGATGCTCATATTGAATTATTATTTGTGCAGTAATCAAAATTCCATTGTCTTATTCTGTATTTACTGTGCACATTTTAATTAAAAAAATACATTCTTCATGCTGTATATTTTTAGCACCAATAAAAGGCAATGTTATACATTGTTCTTTACTTCAACAACATTTGTAAATTGTTTGGGGGGTTATTATGTAGAACATAGTGAATCAATAATTCAAATAAGTTCCATATTCAATTAAATTATTCTTAATGTGTTCTTTCTTCTTCTCCCTCCTTTTCTTCTCAAACTCCTCCTCTATTTACTATATATCCTTATAGATTCCTTGATTAATGAAATAATGATGAAAAAGTGCTGGAAATCATGTTACCAGCAGTCATAAACACAATGACATAGACTATGCCAGCTATATTGTTAGGTTTTTTTTCCTCTAGACTGTCTAGGGCCATAGTTTATTATAATAACGCTGATATAAAGTGTGAGGCACATGTCTGAAGTATAACAAACTATTATTACCCTGTAAATACTTTACTTCTACTGAGCTTTTCATAAATGCTTCATGAGACACAGCTTCCTAACACTGATATTGAATATAGACCCATGCATTCTCATATTGTTTTAAAAAGTTGATTGTTCTATGTAACCCTGGAGCAAACAAGAGATATAGAAATGCAAACATTTTGAGAAAAAAACAAGTAAAAACAAGCCCTGTAGTTCCATTTTATTCGAGAAGTTTTCCCTATAAATTAGAGCAGCCTTAACTCTGTTCTACTTCCACTGTTTAAGTGACATTAAACAGCAACAAATAGAGGAAACTATAAGGCCTGAGGTCTGATCTCAATCAACTATCCAATATTTATTCTATTTATTGCAAACAGATAAATTCTGTTTAATCCTAGATGAATTGAAACAGCAAGAAAGTAGAATATACAGTCCATGTTACAATGGTGACTCCTGAAGGCATACTCAGCAAACCAAAAGACACTTATTTTTTGTAGGTTCAATATTGATTATGGAGAAGCAAAGGGAGAATACGTATGTGGAAATACCATGTCTATAAATATACACTTTTATTTTAAAATAAAAATATTTTTAAGAACAACATGTTGAAGCAAAGCTAACCAAAAAAAATGTCTCCAAATATTTACAAAGCACAGGGTTACTGAGTCCACTATGCCAACAATAAAATCATATCCTCTTTCCCATTCTTAATGTTTCATTTAAATTAATCCACTAGGCAAGTATAACTGTAGAAGTTGTAAAGCAAACGTTTGAGGCTTTAAAAGGAGGAGATTGGCCAGGCAGTGGTGGAATATGCCTTTAATCCCAGCACTCGGGAGGCAGAGGCAGGTTGATCTCCATGAGTTCGAGGACATCTTGGTCTTCAAGAGCTAGTTCCAGGACAGCTAGGACTGTTACACAGAGAAATCCTGTCTTGGAAAAAAAAAAAGTAGGAGTTTGTTCATTAAGTCTGAGAACAGACAATAAAGGTTTATAGTGATTTCAAAGTAAAAATAAAAAAAAAACCCTGCGTTTATTTTACTGCTTTGATAAAACACCACACCCTAAAGCAACCTGAGGAAGAGAATAAGGTTTCTCTTGTTCAGGGAAGTCAGAGCAGGATCTCACACATTGACCTGGAGGTAGAAATTAATCCAGAAGTCATGTGGAGTGCTGCTTACTGGCTTTTCATGTCTTACTCAAACTGTTATTTGTTTATTTGTTTGTTTGTTTTTTTTAAGTATCCAGACACCAGTCAAGGACTGGTCATGCTCACAGTGAGCTAGAAACTCACATATAAATCACCTGTCTCAGCAGTGGTCACGAGTACTAGCCTCTCTTCCAGAGGACATAGGTTTAATTCTCAGCACTCTTGCGGCCACTAATAACTATCTGTCATACCAGGATATCAGACACCCTCAACAAATGCACATGCAAACAAAACACCAATGGACATTTAAACAAAAATGAATCATAACGAAAGATGTCTAAATGTCTTATTCATTAAAAATATAAAGAATGGAAAACAAAAAAGAAAGAAAGAAAAATGCACCATAGATTTGTTCACTGGTCAATCTAGTGGAAGCATTTTCTCTCTTGAAATTTCTTCTTCTCAAATGACTCTAGCTGGTTTCAAGTTGAGAAAAATTAGTCAACTCATTTTTTTAATCTTTTTTTAATATTCTTTTATTTTTCATTCAAAAAATTTACACTTCCTCCCCTTCTTTGAAGCACTGAATAATGACAATACTATTAACTATTTAGAAAATGTTGTTAGGTGATCTTATTTTCCCTGATTTCTAAATGGAGACATAAATTACTAAACATCAGTAGTAAAGTGTGTAATGCTTAGATATAAAGAATGAGCCATA
>PVIU01027492.1:0-20405 GCA_004026605.1 Ondatra zibethicus | reverse complement strand
AACTCACCTCTTGATCCTCTCTATGTAGCAGCAGGCTGTGTTTCAGAGTTCTACTGAGGTTGTGGCAGGGGAATAGCCAAGTTTGAGGGTGGGGTAGGATTTGTAGCTTGCAAGGTCAGATGGTCAGGATCACCTTAGGGGTATCTTATGAGTGGTATGTTATTTGAAGATGACTGTTCTGCTTCATATTTCAAATAGTCATACTCTCCTGAGTGGTTTTATAAGATGGCTTTTACTTCCTGCACTCTGCTGATAAATTACAAGGTTTATTATTGATATGATTATCAAAACATATAGGATAATCATACAAAGTATTTCATGAATTGTGTTGGGATCTTATTATGGAAATTTTGTTCTTGGCTTGTTTTCCTATTAGACTCTTCTTATTCATTTCTTTTTGTTAATGTATTATTTCCAAGTTCAGTTAAAATTACCATGGGTTCATAGTACTTTTTACTTTAATATGTAATCTAGAATTCCCAAATGATGTTGAAGGGAGACTTTGAAAGTATAAGAAAATAAGCAAGATTTAGGAAGCAAGGGCAGAACTTGTAGAGAAAATTAGGAATACTTTTGATTACAAATGGAAGGGTGCAGTCAGATAGGACAAGAGAAGCATGGAGAGAAGCCACAGTTGTCCTCCACCATTGTTTATAAGAGGTGGTAGGTGTGGGGGTAGATTAAAGAAAACTAGTAGGAGACTAATGGTTACTTAAGAACTTTAAGAAAAGTATGAGGGAATGTACTAAAATATGGAAAAGCTGGGGGATCCCTGAAGATGAGAAGGCTACTTCTTCCATTAAAAAAAAAAAACCTCTAAAAGGAATTCAAAATGCATAGTACTCCAGAGGCAAGTCCCCACTCATACCCCCTGAGTTTCCTCTATGGTGAATAAAATGCCTCTATCTTCAGAGGGCATATTTGGGAAGGAAACAAGAGTGTCAAAGGTTGGAAGCTTAGAGTCATCGTTATGAACAGTGTACATAAACTGAGACATACGCAAAGCAAACTGCCAGTGCACAAGTCAACCCCGAGAGGAGCTAAGCGTGTGGGTTTGTTTTACAGAATAGAAGTCTGGCTTCAGCAATAAGCCTGCATCAGTTTTTGAATTGAACAAAATTGGTCTTCTTTGATTTTAAACTATTGGTAAGAGCAGGATTTTTGTATTCACTTGTTTTTTAATATTCTGATTAATCATCATCAAATTATAGAGATTTTTAATTCATCTTTGCAACTGTAACATGAAAAGGCCTAAGTCAAACCCATGATGTCTATTTATCAAAATTTTAAGCTTAGACTATGAAAAGTATGACTGGGGTGATAATTTCTCAGTAGTTAGATTATTTTCCTTGCAATCATAAAGGTCTGAGTTTGGTCCCAAGAAACCAGATAAAAGTGTTAGGCGTGGTAGCATGCACATGTAATCCAGGTCTGGGGAGGCAAAGATGGGAGGATTTTTGGGACTCACTGACCAGTCAGCCTATCCTATTCGGTGAGTTCCAGGCCACTGAGACATCCTGTCTCAAAAACCAATGTGGATGGCACCTGAGGAATAATACTTGGTATGCATACCCAGATATGTACACACACACACACACACACACACACACACACACACACACACACACACACACACACACACACACACACAGAGAGACATGAACTCACTTAGGCCAGTATGCATGCACAAGAAACACATACATACATACAGACAGACATACAGACAGAGAGACAGACAGACAGACACACAAACACACACACACACCTTGAAACATCTAACACTTGCATAGTGATGTTGTACTCTTTCAAATGATAGTAAGACTTGAGGCTCATTGGAGAAAACAGCTTACTCTAAGAATGACAAACTCACTAATACTGTAAATGAATGTGTGCTGGGAGTCCGCTGCCCAGTGGGGACGTGGGGACTGCTATTCTGCCTGACTTTCAGCTTTGGGACAGCAAAAGAATTTATGTGTTCCCTCTAGAGCCAAAATGCTTTAATGATAATTGGCATGTTTCCAAAAGTGGTTAATCATCTTTAGAGAACATGATTAGTCACGTACCTTGCCAGGAAAGCAGTCTTTAATTGGAAACACATGCAGAAATATGAGGGTGAAGGAAAACAAAAAGGAAATAATACCTCAAGCGGGTATACCTCTCCTGTCACCCGCCATACTGAACATCATTATTAATACCTTTACTTTTGGGGGGATATTCTATGTCATTCCTACAGTCAGTTATTACTGTCATGTAAGCAAATACACAGGGCTTGATTTGGCAATAAATGGCAGATCTTGCTCTCTCTTTAACTGTTTCCAACAGTAACTACATCATTATACACTATCCCAAATCCTCAACAACATGTTATTTTATGCTTTGTTTTATTTTGTGTTTAATAATGGCCACTTTTTTCTTAATAATTTTTAAATTTTAATTAAATTACTATTATATCATTTCCCTCTTCCCTTTCCTCCCTCCAATCCCTTCAGCATACTCCCTTACTTTATTTTGGGGCCTTTTTTTCTCTATTATTTTTACACACACACACACACACACACACACACACACACACACACGCACACACACAGACAACCTATTGAGTCTGTTTAGTGTTGCTTATATATTTACAATTTCAGGGCTAACATCTTGTATAACTGATTATGGGTCTTATCCCTGGGGCAGAACAATTCTCCCTCTCTCAGAACTGATATGCCTATAGTTCTTGCCTAGTTGTGAGGACCCTTCAGATTTTCCCCTTTCGTGTATCCATTAGTGTTGGCAATGTTTGGGTCTTATTTAGGCAGCCGTGTTGTTGTGGTGCCTGAAATAGAAGTGAATCTCACAGTAGACTTCCTGGTTCTCTTACTGTTATGGCCTTTCCTTCCCCCTCCTCAGTAATGTTCAGTGGGCATTAACTACATGGGTTGTTTTGTAGATGTATCCACTGGGGCTAGATATCTTGGTCTCCATAGTTTGATTAGTTATAGTTTCTCTGTGTGATATAAACAGAAGCATCCTTGCTGAGTTATAAAGGCTACAATTATCTGTGGGCATAATGGTAAGTATTTAGCATGCAGTTAGAAATGATAATGGACATTTTAATGAGTATAAAACAAATCTTTGTAAGGTTTTGAAGCTGAATTTCCCTGACAATTGGTAATGTTGGATATATTTTCACATGCTTCTTGGCCATTTGAATGTATTCTTTGGAGAAGTACTTTGTCCGTTTCTTAGGCAGGATAGTTGGATTTGTTTGGTTGAAGGCATTCTTTATATTCTGATTGTTAATCTTTCATCAGATATGTAGCTTGTAAATATTTTCCTCCTTCACAGATGGAGAATATTCAGAGGTTTTTCTTTATTATGCAATAAGGTTTAAGACTGATGTAGCCCTATTTTTCTATTTTTGCTGCCCATGAACTTGGGAATGTTTTGCATATTCTCATTTAGTTAAAACTATTTTTAAAGATATATTTAAATTTTTGAAAATATGTGTATCTGTGTGTCAACCAGTGTGTACTGGTGCCTATGGGGGCCAGAAGACAGTGTCAGATCCCGTGGGTTAGAATTATGAGTGGTTATGGGTTCTCAGGGTGAAATCCAAGTTCTCCGGGAGTGCCACAAGCACTCTTCACCAGAGCCCCCAGTTTAGCACGGTCAACCCTGAAACCACACACACACACACAAAAAGGACTTAGTACATTTTATTTAGATATATTTACGCATGCACATATACACACGTAACAATAATAATTAAAGGAAAAAAAATGCTAACAGCTTGAAGTGGGGTGCATGGGAGGAAATTAAAAAAGGATAGCTGGGAAGGACTGGAGGGAGAAAATGGAGCAGGGAAAGTGATGTCACTTTATTTTCATTAAAAATAAAATCATCCCCACCCACCTGAAGTCCACTCATGACATCTTTTCTATTTCCTCTTATCAAAGAGAAACGTGCATCTCCTCTTGAACCTGCCTTATTACTTAGTCTCTCTGGGTCTGTGGATTGTAGCATAGTTATCCTTTATTTCACAGCCAATATCCACTTATGAGTGAGTACATCCCAATTTTTTCTTTCCCAGTCTCCATTACTTCACTCAGGATGATTTTTTTTTCTAGTTTCATCTATAATACTTCTAATTTCCTGGTGAAGACAGGTTTGAGGGTGGGATCAGGGGTGCGGGGAGGGATAAGGAGAAAAGAGGGAAGAAAACATCAGCCAGGATGTGAAACAAACTTAAAAAATACAGAAAAAAATTCAAAGTTTCTTTCCAGACATCTTCTTTGACTTCTGGGTCATAAAGAAATTTATTTGACAAACATAGTAGCTGGTACTCTTATTGATTTCTGGTTTAGTTTCTTTGTGCCGTTTCTGCCTATTGGCTCTACTGATTGCTGAGGTGTATTGAAGTCTGTAATAATGACCCTGTATTCTCCTTTCTGAAACCCTAACAGTTTTTCTCACACACCTGACTTTCTATGCTTAGATGAAGATAGTAACAGTTGCCATGTCTTCTATTAGAAATGATCTCATTTTTATGGTATTAAAAAATTATCTATTAACTCATGATCGCTATCTTATTTTGAATATGTTTTGCATCAAGGAGGAAATCAGTTTACCTTTGTTTTCTGCTGATTGGCATTAGCATGACCTATAGCATATCCTTCATTATGCATTTACTTTAGTTATATACAAATCTTACCTAGTGCAGATTCATACCACAAAATATAGAGATAGTTTTATTGTCTGATAGGTTTTTAATTGATTTATTTATTTTTAATTGACTCATAATAATGATGTGTTTGTGGGATAGTTCGTGATATTTTGATAAATGCTTTTATTGAGTAATGATCTGAGTGTGTTGAGGCAGTTAACATACACACACATATGCACACTCACAGAGAATGGGGAGAAAGAGATTCGAATATTAATTTATTTTTATAAAAAAGAACATTCACTATTCTCTCTTCTATCTGTTTTGGAATATATTCTACATCGTTGCTAACTATACTCACCATACAGAGAAAGAGAGCAGTAAAACTTGGTTTTCCTACCAAAACATTTATCAGTCTTTTCCCATCATTCCTCTAAATTTCCCAGCCTTCAGTAAATGCTACTCTACTCTGTGCTTATATGGAATTAACAAAGTGTTTGAGGATGAAGTGTGTTCTCTCTCCTCTGCTCTTTTTGCCTATGAGGATGATGTTCCTTTCCTTTGGAGGAACCAACTTCAAATCAGAGAGCAACCTTGGATTGATACCCATTTATGGTATCTTGGGTTTCTTTGCCTCTATAACTGTGAACAAAAATTTTTTTGTTCATTCTGCATTAAATAACTCTGGGCATTCTGTAAAGCAGCACAAAGGACTAGAAAAGGTATAGCATACATATATTTGCTAAAGCAAAAAGGTTAAACATTGTTGTAAATATTTCATAGGAAGAGTCTTAAGTGAAGGGGAAGTAAATTAACTTGTGCTAAATTAGAAATGGCCCACCTGAATAGTGCACATCTGTAAGCCCAGCATTTGGGAGGTAGTGGTAGTAGGACTGAGAGTTCAAAGTCATTCTCCAGGGGCTACATAGCCTGGGATACACAAATCCTGCCTTGAAAAACACCAAAATAAATAAATAAATTAAATAAACAAGTTAGATTTGCTAATGATCAGAACTCATTTTTAGTGCAGACCATAAACTTTCATGGTATTTGAATTTCCCATGGGATAAATAATGAGTAATCACAATTTTACCACCTGCTTTTGCAAGTAAGGTTTTATCACAACATACATCCCTCATTGATTTACACATTTCTGGCTCTTCCCTAAGCTCCAATGACAGTGCTGGTTGCTGCAAGAGAATGTGAATGAGTCACAACTCTGAAATATTTACTAGCTATATTTTTTTTTATAGAAAATGTGTTGCCTAGGCCTGAGTTACAGAATGTTATATATTGAATATTTTATTATACTCTCAACTCATCCTGAAATAAAGTAAATTATACAACCATTATCAAAACATGTAAACTCAGCACATTGAAATACAAGTTTCATAGCATATAAAATTTTTAACACACAACAGCTTTGCTGTGCATTAAGTCCAAGACTACTTAATTTATGAGGTTCTGTTATAATATTGTTTTCTATATAATAATGTTTTATGGCTCAGAAGTTGACAATATACTAAATAATTTCAGGATATAGAATATATTCATCATAAACATGTTATTTATGGTTAGTATAAATTATTGAATTTATGTAAACCCATAAAACATAAGATCATAAAAATTTCAATGACATGGTAGACTTCTTATTCTACCTGGGTCCCTAAAACACTTTTCTCATAAAATGTCTCTTTCCCATTCCCATGACTTTAGGGGGAAGTAAATCACATCACTCACAAAAGAGTCCCTTGCAATCCAAACCAGAGTTTATCAAAGTTCTTCTCCAGAATTAATTTGAATATTGGCATATACTTAATTGCTTCTTTTCTGTAGGATCACAAATTTTAAGGACACCACCAATCTTGGGCCGACAGTGAAAGCAACACCACACAAGCAAAGCAAAGATTAGTAAATGGACAAGAGCCTAACATCATGTAAATCCCTGTGTCCAACTACTTTGAAAGTTCCTGGAAATTTTCCATTATAATATCCAATAAATTTCATTCTTTAAGTAATCCAGTTGACTAAGCCTCAGTCTTTTTTGTAATTTAAAGACACTTGATTAATTCCATTACAATTTTCTGGTTCAAAAACAAATTTCTTCATTGTGCTTTTTATGCTTCTCTTCCTATGCATTACTTTATAAAAGAGCTAGCACTTCATATTTTTTCTTTCTAGTCTTAGGCAATTACTTTACATTAGAAACCAGGAGAGTAGCTAAAGTACATGATCTAATGAAGAAGTTTGTCTTGATATCTTATTATTTGGAATCTTAAAATATAAATTTAAACAGATGATTTATAAATGTGCGCTAGAAAATGTTCTTAATGACTTAGCCTTGTAAAGGGAACCTGACCAAAAAACTTGAATGGTATTGACAATGAGGAACATGAGCTTCTTGGTACCCAAAATGGATCACAAAATCCCATAGACAGAATATCAGTGTCCATATTTGGATTTGAAATTATGACTGTTGTCATAGAGGTGATGACTTTAGATGCTAGTCCATTAAACTGATTCTGCCATGATATCATGAATAAGTGTGTGAACTAGAGGGTGTGAACTAGAGGTTCTAGAGGGTGTGAACAGCTCTACTTTGTCTTTTTCATGATGCTGAAATGAACAACGCAAGAATAGGAAATCTATAGCAAGCAGAAAATTGGCTTGTATTGGAAGTTGGGAAATTCAAGATTAAGTGACTAACATCTGTTGAACCTCTTATGGTTGTGTTAATAGTATTAGAATAGCAAACAACAGCAATGTAAAGCTAAAACTGAGAGAACAGGGTTCAAACTCACCCCTTTAATAGGAACCTGTTTTCATAACAATGGTGTTAATCCATTCATGAAGGCCAGACCCTCTTGGCTTAACCACCACTCAAAGATTGTGCCTCTTAACACTGTGTTTTCACCATGAAAGCACAGTGTTAAGAGGCACTAAGTATCACCCAATATACAAGCAACTGTCATTTAGTTTTAAAGACAAGATGCTTACATATAACAAAATTAACCAGTCAAAATGACAAGTTGTCTATGTGATATGATTTCAGTTACATTTAGAAAATATTCTATTCAAAAATTATCATAAGCTATACCCATATTTACCTTAATAGCTTTGTTTCTAGACCCCAGGGTTCAGATATAATGTTTTAGGAGGTGGCATTTGCTGACTTAATCATTAAGATGCAAAGAATGCAAATTTTTTCCCTTAATAGAATTTCAAGTGGCAAGGAATGGGCAAAATAGAGTGAGGTTGAGAACACCTAATTATCTTCAATCACAGTTTTGCCCAAGGAAGACTCAATGATCAAGAACAATGCAAGGTCAAACGTTAATAAAATCATGCAACAGCACTTCAATAGACATTTGTATTTGAAAACATTGCAAAAACCACACAACCCTTCAAATATAATGATAAATAAAGGAAATTTGGTGGAAAATTGGCCATATTTTGCAAATTACTCATTAGAAGAGAAACAGTAACACCTAACAGTGATTATAAACTTGCCTCCAAACACCAAACAAAAACAAAAATTGAGTCTACAAACAAAGGAAGAATTGCATCTTTTGAAATGACTAGAAGGCTGGAAAATATCCTGAAGGTCTGCATTACAGAGGAGGGAATGTAGAGAAGGACTGTTGTCTGGGATGGGTACATCTGTAGCAAGGTGACTTCTGGGACTTTTTGGAACTCCTGGCTCAGCAATGTTAAGATCAGAGCTGTGCTGTTCTGTATCCTCAGGACACATAATTTCTATGCCTCCCAATTCATTCCCTCATGGAGAGAGCAAGACTTTAGAAAACCCAGTTCTCAAACTGGGAAAGTCTCAAGGTGTGCTGTTGCTATTCTTACCTATGTCATCATGGGAAACGGATACACAACAGAAATGATTACCATTGCACTTTACTGATGGAGATGAGAACATCCAGGTATAGGGCACTCACATCATGCATGGAATCACAATAAAAGTTAATAAAAATTAAAAGAAGAAACATGGATTTTATTGTAAGGCCCTGCTAGGTTCCTTAATAAAATGTTCTTAAAGTAGACTATAGTAAAATAATACTGTGTTTGGAGTTTAGGAAAATTTATTATCAGTTTCTTTTCTTCCTCTTGTTTTAACCATTTGAACCATGTTGAATTTCCATGGGCATTATAAAAAATCAAAGACAGCAACAACCAGAATGATAGACTAACCCAACATGGTTAAGAATAACTGTTAGAATAACTTCCTCTAGAAAGTCAAAAATAGTATAAGATTGTTCATACTGCCATTTGCTCATTTACACACTCAGTGGCATGTATCTGAAATACAATTAATTGACTCTTTTTCATATTTAGATATGTTAGCTAATATTTCTTGTGTTTCTTGAGCTCTATACCAGTTATAGTGATAAACTTTCATTTGTACAACTTATTTTACTAGCACTTCTAGATATAACCCTCACAAATTTAAGCGAATTATTGTATCTTTTTTATATATGAAAAAAATAATTCAGAATTCTCTACTCACTTTTATTTTACTGAGATTGGCATACCCATTTCTTTATCCATTCTGAATTGCCCCAGAAACAGGTCATGCTTTCCCTATGATCACAAAGAGAGCGACCATTGTGATATTTTGATTTGTTGGATCAACTGCAACAGTTTCATGGTATCTGGAGTATATTTTATCACCACTTGGTATTGTGCTTGTATGCCCACTTGGGTTTGGAAGGAAAGAAGCTGAGACTATTCCCAAAGCTCAGTGCTCCCTGCCTGGGCAGGTGGCAAAATAAGATCTGCTAGGCATGCACAGTCAGGAGACCATGGCTGATTCCTGCAGCCATACACAGAGATATTTCCAGGCTGTGCAGTGTTCTGCTATTAGCTATTACTCAGATAAATAAAAGGTTTATGTGCTACATGCTCCTTCTCAAAGTTAAAGTGGTGAGCTCAGTTTCTACCTGACAGTCCCACAGCTGTCAGTCCTGGTACCTCCACCATATTGAAAGGCAGAGAGAGGCAGAGCCAGCATCCAGGGCTGCCTCAATCACACTACTTACTATTTTAAAGCTATCCTGGTCAGAAAATAATTACAAATACACAATAAAGACAGACTCAGATTTAAAAAAAAAAGACCTCTAAGTGGGCCACAGTGTTGGATAATGTACATAGGCCTGGAAGAGAGAAGAAAAAGAGTATAGACAGTTATAAATGAAAATAAATAGTTTTAAAAAGGGTCTTTAAAGAGACAAGTACAGACAGTCATAGATTAAAGGAGAAAGAAGAATGAGCCATGTAAAGATGGACTAGCACAGAGCCTCTGGAAATAGTGTTTTCTCTGAATTTTTTGACTGTGAATGAGTTAAGTATAGAGAGACATTTCATTGTATGTGCTGCTAAGCTAAACCAACGTATATATTTTATGTGGGCCTAAAGATATGTTGCTTTGGAAAAGAGGTTCTGCTTGTGTTTCCACAGAAGTTGAAAACCCATGGATTCCTCCAGACTAATGTGGTTTGATGGATTAAGACCCCTAGAAAGGTCTCCATTAACCCCCCCCAAAAGAAAATATTTCACCCAACAAATATCAGGAAGCAGTTTGGAGGACACTACACCCAAACTCCCTAAATACTGCTTATAAATGTTTCTTTATATTTAAAGGGGGATATGTTATAGAGATGGATAATTTTTGCATTGGTGTGGATGTTGGTTTACTGATACAAATTTAAATTCAATTTTGTTATATGTGTATTTTTGCTCTTGATTAAGGTATTTGTACAACTCATTTAAAAATGTAATATATAATTAAGAAACACAGGTTAATACATAGCCATCTTGATAGCTAAACTTGTAGTCATGTTAGTTAGATTTTCTAGATGTACAGAGATGTATTTCAGTTGGATAGTTATTCATCAAACCTTTCAAAGACTACATAATGTGGCATTTAAAATGTTTTAAGAACTTAGAACTTTTCATGACAGTGAGACACATCTGCTCCTGGCAGCAGCAATCTACTTCAGGAGGATAATGGGTATCGAAGTGGCTCCTCATGAAGTTTGCTAGCCATTTGGGCAAGAAACTGCTCTTTCCTGAACTGTTTGACTGGACTTGCAGGACACACAGAAAAATGACTGCTAAATTGTTGCCTTAAAAAGGTGAGACAGTCCTTGGGGTTCCTGCTTCATAAAAGAATCTGCCAGACATTCAGCAGGACACAGAAGAAAGCAACTGATGGACTTTACCACTACAAGGCAAAACAGATCTTCAAATTTCCTGCTTCATAAAGCAGTCTGCTGTATACAATGGGCCTGTAAGCTGAAAATGGATGCCCCAATGGTACAGAAGAACTTTGGGTGACTGTCCAGGCAGCGAGATGTCTCTGTTAATTCTAGAGTTTTGGAAATTGATTACAATGTACTTTCTGTTAACTTAGGTAATATCATATCCTTCTGCAGTCTTTGATAGAGCTGAAGAATAGATAGTTGTAATTATAGTGTTTCTTATTAATGATAAAATATAAAGTATATATAAATACTGTAACTGCAATTCTTGTTTGATATATGTTTTGCTATATGTAATTTTACTATGTTAAAATTAAAACCTTTCTTTTTATTTAGACAGAAAAGGGGAGGTGATCTGCCTATGTATGCTGTGAATATGTTTTATTGCCATTAGTTAATAAAGAAGCTGCTTTTGGCCAATGGCTTTACAGAATAAAGATAGGTGGGAAAGCTAAACTGAATGCTGGGAGAAAGTAGGCAGGTTCAGTGAGAAGTCACATTGGGGAACTTTGTAAGTAGGCCACCACCTTGTGGTGATGTACAGCTTAGTGGAGATGTGTTAGTTTAGGATATAAGAGCTTGAAGAAGTATTAAGTTGGCACAAATCAATAACCAAGCCAGCTCAATAGAAACAGGTATTTTTAATGAAAGAAAACGGGGGAGAACACACGGCGCTCACACTGCAGTCCTATCCATCCAGTGGACACCACATGGAGAGAGAGCACACCTGTGTTCTCTCGATTTCTACCTGGGGTCCAAGTAGCCACACCCCAACTTGATGTGATTGGCTAGTGACTCTTTCCCCATCAGAGCTAGCTAGAAAATATGCTTAAGCTATTGGCCAAACAGTATTGCAATTAAGACAGATTTCTGTGTGATTATTTCGGGAGTCTGAGTGGCCAGGAACAAACAGGTAGCCTCCAGCAGCAACTTGTTTTAAACTTTGGACATGTAATTTGATTTGACCATTGGAATGTTGAAAACTGTACAAAAGCAGACTCTTACATGGCATTCATAGGTAATACTCACACTACATGTTCTTCTGATCTCCTGTGAGAATAACAGATTGTAGACAGACTTCACCAGTTCAACCTAGCACCAATATATGATTCTCTGGTCAAGATCCAAATCTATATGACTTGCTTCAAAAGACAGTTCAAACCAGTTAAGCCTCTACTTTATTGATTGAATTGATGTTGTTTTAAGCCATTGAAATTTAGGGTGTGTTGAGAAGTATATTTTTTAGAGAATATCTGACTGATACACTGATGTGGCCACTAACTACCATTGCTCCTAATACAAGTGAGGGGAGGCGAAAGAGTGGTTGCTCCATATTCAGTCTGTAGCATATGGACACAACATGATTATACCTTGCTTCAGGACCTAGTCTTCCACTATGCATCAGGTACTGAATTCTCCCTATAGTTCTTCAGGTATGAACTCCTTAGGAATTTGGTGGTATCTCACATTTGAGCAACATATATTAACCTATGGAAAAATGGAAGCAGGTAGATGATTTTCACTCCATTTCTGCCATTGATACATTGTTAAGGAGTAAATAATTAGCATATGACATGACCTCTCCAAATGTATTCTAGGAAATTAAATGACTAGAACAGTCACAACCAACTCAGTGGTCAAACTTCAGCTTTCCATTTTCTAATGATCATCTGAGCTAAAACAGAAACACAAACCTTGCTTGTGAAATTTGGGGATTAAGTAGGATAATGAGTACTCAGGCTAAATATTTCTGATTCTAAAACCCAACAATAATCCACTGACTTACATCACATTATTTTAAATTATTTTAACACATTGAAAATACTTATTGTGATTTAGTTATTAGATGTCAGAACTCAGTCCAATAATGCAGAGATGTTAGAATTCTTAGTGCCTGTGAGAAAACTCCAAGAAAACAAGATAAGAGTCTTGTGACTTCAGTATTTTCAAAACACCTAATGGTTCTAGGAATGTGTTTTCCTACTCCTTCCAGGTGTAGGATAGGAGGAATTTTTCTTCAGCTCTTGTTATTCATGTGTCTCTTAGAAAAACGTTTTTGACATGTGTGTCTTGTCCTTGTGGTTGATGTGGGATTTCCCTCTGTGTGCTGTGAATACCATTGGTTAATAAAGAATCTGTTTTGGCCAGTTGATTAACAGAGTAGAGCTAGGTGGGGAAAACTAAACTGAATGCTGGGAGAAAGAAGGCAGAGTCAGGGAAGCCATGCATCCCCACCAGAGACAGATGCTGGAACTTTACCTGGTGAGCCACAGCCTTGTGGCAATACACAGACTAATGGAGATGGGTTAATTTAACATATGAGTTAGCCAGAAATATGCTTAAGCTATTGGCCAAACAGTATTGCAAATAATATGGATTCTGTGTAGTTATTTTGGGGCTGAGCATCCGAGAACAAACAAGAGGCTTCCCTATAACAAATTGGTGTCAACGTGGCCAACTAAAATCCACTCAAAACCTGAGAGAGTTTGAAAAGGAATTCTAGGCAAAAACAAAACAAAACAAAACAAAAAACCAGAGTTAAGCATGGCTTAATGCCATGGCTCCTTTAAGAGATTTAGCAGTAGGAGAAAAAATGCTGTGTGGTTTTGAAATGGTGGCTTTAGGGGCCATGCTGCCAGCATGAACTCTGGCTCTTTTAGGAGGCTGAGCAATTGAATGGGGTTTGTGGGCAGCATGTTGCAATTTACTTGGTGGCAGCATGGACCAACTGGTTACCAGATTGAGATGATGAACATGGATCCCACCCAGCAGTATCAGGCTGAGAACAAACTTCTGCCATATTGGACTAGGCAGAGCAAGCAGGCAGAGCTCTGTTTGCCCTAGCAATCCTGCCTCTTGGGTTTTTAAAACGTGCTTAGCATTTTAAGAAGCTGCCCTGGTCAGGAAAGGATTACAAATACCAAGAAGGACAGATTTAGACATAAAAGACCTCTAAATTAGACACAATATGTTTAAAAAATGTATGTAGGCTTAAAGAGTAAAGATACAGTAAATGTAATATAAAAGAGTACAGTCAGTCATAGATAAAAGGAGTAAAGATAAGAAAATAAATATTAAAGATGTAGAAAAAGTAATAGAATAAAAAACTGAGCCACATAAAGATGAAATATACACCAAGAGTCTGGGATATGTATATTATTGTGTTTTCTTTGAATTTTTGATAGTGAAGAAGCTAAATAACAAACATATGTACTTTAAAGGTATTTTGTCTTTAAAATATGGGTCTAAGGATATGTTCCTTTGGAAAAGAGGTTCTTCTTTTGTTTCCACAGAAGATGAGAACCTATGGATTCCAACCAGATTAATGTGGTTTGATTAACCAGGACTACCTGAAAGGTCTCTGTGAACCCCCCGCCCCCCCAAAAAATTGTTCACCCAATAAAAGCAAGAAGCAGTTTGGTGAGTACTGTGCTCATATTCCCAAATATTGTCTATAAATGTTTGCTTACTTTTAAAGGGGATATGCTACAGAGATTTGCATTGGTATGGATCTTTGTTTATTGATACAAATTTAAGGTCAATTTTATTATATGTATATTTCTGCTCTTGGCTAAGGTATTGTATGTGTGCAGCTCATTTAAAATATAATGTGTAATTAAGAAATATAGGTTAATAGTCATCTATAGTAGTCAAGCTTGTAGTCACGTTAGTTAGATTTTCTAGATATACAGAGATATATTTCAATTAGATAGGCATTCTTTAAAACTTTCAAAGACTACAAAATGACACTTAAAATGTTTTAAGAATAGTTCCAGCAGATCTATCTGGAGGGGTAAGTGTGTTCCTGCCCGGGTGCCCAGATGCCCCGTGAAGGGAGACAGGCACCCTCCAATCCCCTAAACTTTCTGGCCATTTAGCGGGGCTTCTCACTGGCTACTGGTTTTCATACTTATCCCACCCCAGCTTGCCCCCAAGCACCCCTTTCCATCTGCAGGGTCCCACTATCTCCCAACTCAGCCTGCTTCAGGGTTGAGGCTCTGGGGACAAAGTGGTGAGTGCAAGGCTACAGGGATTTCTTTGTTCTACAGAGCCAGTAGTGGCATATATCAAGCTGCACTTTTATCTACGAGGTCCTTGACCACCAAGTAGCCCTCATCCAGTACAAGCAGACCCATCTGGAGGGGGTTCTTAGATCCACCATCACAGACTACTTAAGGGAGGAGGGGATCTGAGAGCCAACTCCAGTGCTGAGGGGACCTAAGAGAGGGCAGAACAAGAAAAATCCACAAGTACACAGTTAGCCACAACAAAAATGGGACCAAGCTGCCAAGACACCTCTGACTTCATTCAAAGGAAGACATGGGCAGGCACCAATGCAAGAATTCCCCCAACAACCTGAAAAACAACATGATAACACTGGGATCCTGTGAATATGCAACAGGAAGACTTGAACAAACTAATCGAGAAGAAGTAGAAGAAATCGACTTTAAACATAACATTATGAAAGTGATAGAGACCATTAAAGAGGATGTGAAAAACTCCTTTAAAGAAATGGATGAGAAGACTAACAAAAAGTTAGACGAAGTGAATAAATCCCTCAAAGATACCCTAGAAAACCAAGAAAAGGCAATCAAACAGGTAATGGAAACAGTTCAAGACTTAAAAACTGAAATGGAGGCAATGAAGAAAACATAAACCAAGGGATGGTAGGATATGGAAAATCTGGGTAAACGAACAGGAACTACAGAGACAAGTATAACCAACAGAATACAAGAGATAGAAGAAAAAAATCACAGAAGCTGAAGATACGATAGAGAAAATAAACTCATTGATCAAAGAAAACAACAAATCCAACAAATTCGTAACACAAAACCTCCAGGAAATATGGGACACCATGAAAAGACCAAACATAAGAATAATATGGGTAGAAGAAGGAGAAGAATTACAGCTCAAAGGCCCAGAAAATATATTCAACAAAATTATAGAAGAAAACTTTCCCAACCTAAAGAAGGATATTCCTATGAAGGTTCAAGAAGCATACAGAACACTGAATAGACTGGATCAAAAAAAAAAAAACCCATACCCTCGCCATACAATAGTCAGAACACAAACATACAGAATAAAGAGAGAATATTAAGAGCTGCAAAGGAAAAAGGTCAAGTAACATAAAAAGTTAAACCTATCAGAATTACACCTGATTTCTCTATGGAAACCATGAAAGCCAAAAGGTCTTAGTGATGCAGACACTAAGAGACCATGGATGCCAGCCCAGACTACTATACCCAGCAAAGCTTTCTTTCACCATCGATGGAGAAACAAGATATTCCAGGATAAAAACAAATTTAAGCAATACATAGCCACAAACCCAGCCTTACAGAAAGTACAAGAAGGAAAACTACAACTAAAGGAAGCAAACAACACCCATAATAACACAGACATCTAACAACCCTACACTGGCACAAATCATAGAAGGGAAACACACAAACTCTACCATCCAAAAAAAAAAAATAACGAGAGTTAACAACCACTGGTCATTAATATCACTTAATAACAATGGACTCAATTCACCTATAAAAAGTAATAGGTTAAGAGAATGGATACAAAAACAGGATCCAACATTCTGTTGTTTACAAGAAACATACCTCAACCACAAAGACAGACATTATCTCAGAGAAAAGGGTTGGGAAAAGGTTTTTGAATCAAATGGCCCTAAGAAACAAGCAGGTGTGGCCATACTAATATCTAACAATATTGACTTCAAACTAAAATCAATCAGAAGAGATGGAGATGGACACTTTATACTCTTAACAGGAATAATCCATCAGCATGAAGTTTCAATCCTGAATAAATATGCCCCTAATATAAAAGCACCCACATATGTAAAAGAAACACTACTAGAACTTAAAGCACATATCACACCCCACACACTAATAGTAGGACACACCAATGGACAGGCCAACCAGACAGAAACTTAACAGAGGAATACAAGAACTAACAGATGTAATGAATCAAATGGACTTAATAGACATCTATAGAACATTCCACCCAAACAGGAAAGAATATACCTTCTTCTCAGCATCTCATGGAACCTTCTCGAAAATTGATCACATACTCAGTAACAAAGCAAACATCCACAGATAAAAAAAAGTTGGAGTAACCACCTGTGTCTTATTGGATCACCATGGAGTAAAGATAGAATTTAACAACAATACCACCCCCAGAAAGCCTACAAACTCATGGAAACTGAACAGTCAACTACTGAAACCAAGGAAGAAATAAAGAAAAAAATTAAAGTCTTCCTTGAATTCAAAGAAAATAAACACACAACATACTCTAAAATATGGGACACTATGAAAGCAGTGCTAAGAGGAAAGTTCATAGCACTTAGTGCCCATGTAAAGAAAACAGAGAAAGCTCACATTAGTGACTTAACAGCACACCTGAAAGCTCTAGAAAAAAAAGAAGCAGACTTACTCAGGAGGAGTAGAAGACTGGAAATAATCAAACTGAGGGCTGAAATCAACAAAATAGAGACACAGAAAACAATCCAAAGAATCAATGAAACAAAGAGCTGGTTCCTTGAGAAAATCAACAAAATCAACAAACCCCTATCCAAACTAATCAAAAGGCAGAGAGAGAACACTCAAATTAACAAGATAAGGAATGAAAAGGGGGACATAACAACAGACACTGAGGAAATTCAGAGAACCATTAGGTCTTACTACAAAAGCCTGTATGCCACAAAATTGGAAAATGTAAAAGAAATGGACAGTATTTTAGATAAATACAATATACCGAAATTGAAACAAGACCAGGTGAACAATTTAAATAGCCCCATAAGTCACAAGGAAATAGGAACTGTTATCAAAAACCCCCCAAACAAAAAAAGCCCAGGATCAGGGTTTTAATGCAGAATTCTACCAGAACTTCCAAGAAGAGCTAATACCTGTACTCTTTAATGTGTTTCACATAATAGAAACAGAAGGGCCATTGCCAACTCTTTTTGTAAAGCTACAGTTATCCTGATACCAAAACCACACAAAGACACAACCAAGAAAGAGAAATACAGACCAATCTCACTCATGAACATCGATGCAAAAATTTTCAATAAAATACTGGCAAATTGAATCCAAGAACACATCAAAAAATAATTCATTATGATCAAGTAGGCTTCATCCCAGAGATGCAGGGCTGGTACAACATATGGAAATCTATCAATGAAATCCATCATATAAATAAACTGAAAGAAAAAAACCATATGATCATTTCATTAGATGCTGAAAAAGCATTTGACAAAATTCAACACCCCTTTATGATAAAAGTCTTGGAGAGATTAGGGATACAAGGACCATATCTAAATATGATAAAAGCAATATACAGCAAGCCGACAGCCAACATCAAATTAAATGGAGGGAAACTCAAAGCCATTCTACTAAAATCAGGAACAAGACAAGGCTGTCCACTGTCTCCATATCTCTTCAATATAGTGCTTGAAGTTCTAGCAATAGCTGTAAGACAACATAAGGAGATCAAGGGGCTTCAAATTGGAAAGGAAGAAGTCAAACTTTCATTATTTGCAGATGATATGATAGTGTACATAAGTGACCCCAAAAACTCTACCAAAGAACTTCTACAGCTGATAAATATCTTCATTGATGTGGCAGGACACAAGATCAACTCAAAAAAATCAGTAGCCCTCCTATACACAAAGGATAAAGAAACAGAGAGGGAAATCATAGAAACATCACCTTTCACGATAGCCATAAATAGCATAAATTATCTTGGGGTTACCCTAACCAATGAAGTGAAAGATCTATTTGACAAGAACTTTAAGGCCTTGAAGAAAGTTTAAATTGAAGAGGATATCAGAAAATGGAAGGATCTCCCATGCTCCTGGATTGGTAGGATCAATATAGTAAAAATGGCAATTCTACCAAAGGCAGTCTATACATTCAATGCAATCCCCATCAAAATCCCAACAAAATTCATCATAGACCTTGAGAGAACAATAACTAACTTTATATGGAAAAACAAAAAGCCCAGGATGGCCAAAACAATCCTATACAATAAAGGAACTTCAGGAGGCATTACCATCCCTGACTTCAAACTCTATTACAGAGCTACAGTAATGAAAATAGCTTGGAATTGGCATAAAAACAGAGATGTTGACCCATGGAATCGAATTGAAGACCCAGATGTTACCCACAAACCTATGAACACCTCATTTTTGACAAAGAGGCTAAAATTATACAATGGAAGAATGAAAGCATCTTTAACAAATGGTGCTGGCATAACTGGATGTCAACCTGTACGAGAATGAAAATAGATCCTTATTTTCATGATGTGCAAAAATCAAATCCAAATGGATTAAAGACCTCAATATAAATCTGACCACACTTACCCTGATAGAAGAGAAAGTGGGAAGTAGCCTGCAACACATGGGCACAGGAGACCACTTCTTATGTATAATTCCAGGGACACAGACAATAAGAGCATCAATGAACAAATGGGACCTCCTGAAACTGTAAAGCAAAGGACACAGTCATTAAGACAAAAAGGCAACCTACTGAATGGCAGAAGATCTTCACTGACCCCACATCAGACAAAGGTCTGATCTCCAAAGTATATAAAGAACTCAAGAAACAAGACATTAAAATTCTAAATACCCTAATTAAAAAATGGGGTAATGATCTGAACAGAGAATTCTCAACAGAAGAAGTTCAAATGGCCAACAAATACTTAAGGTCATGTTCAACTTCCTTAGCTATCATCGAAATGCAAATCAAAACAACTTTGAGATCCCATCTTACACCTGTCAGAATGGCTTAAAAAATCATAAACACCAAGGATAGCCTATGCTGGAGAGGATGTGGAGTAAGGGGAACACTCATCCATTGCTGGTGGGAATGCAAACTTGTGCAACCACATTGGAAATCAGTGTGGTGGTTTCTCCGGAAATTGGGAATCAACCTACTTCAGGATCCAGCAATACCACTCTTTGGAATATACCCAAGAGATGCCCAATCATACTACAAAAGCATTTTTGCAACTATGTTCATATCAGCATTATCTGTAATAGTCGGAACCTGGAAACAACCTAGGTGCCCCTCTATGGAAGAATGGATTAAAAAAAGTGTGGAATATATACACATTAGAGTACTACTCATTGGTAAAAAACTATGACATCTTGAATTTTGCATGCAAATTGATGGAAATAGAAAACACTAACCTTAGTGAGATAACCCCCACACAAAAAGATGAATATTGTATATCCTCACTCATTAGTAGACTCTAGCCATAAACAAAGGACATTAATCCTATAGGTCACAAGCCTAGAGAAGACAAATAGCAAGGTGAACCCAAGAAAAACATATGTAGATTCTCCTGGAAATTGGAAGCAACCAAGATTGCTGGGCAAAATTTGGGAGCACAGGAGTGGGGGTAGGGGATGGGGAGAGAGGGAAGGAGAAGGGAGAAGGGAAGGTCTGGGGAGAGCTTGGGGGAGTGGGAGGGTGGAGATGGAG
>PVIU01027491.1:0-20506 GCA_004026605.1 Ondatra zibethicus | reverse complement strand
TAACTGGATGGCCACATGTAGAAGAATGCAAATGGTGCTGGTTAACTGGATGGCCACATGTAGAAGAATGCAAATGGTGCTGGTTAACTGGATGGCCACATGTAGAAGAATGCAAATGGTGCTGGTTAACTGGATGGCCACATGTAGAAGAATGCAAATGGTGCTGGTTAACTGGATGGCCACATGTAGAAGAATGCAAGTGGGTACTTACTTATCATCCAGCACAAAACCCAGTCCTGAATGGATCAAAGACCTTAACATAAGGCCAGACACACTGAATCCAATAAAAAGAAAAAAATAGGCAATAGTCTTGAATTCATTGAGACAGAAAAACATTTTCTGAATGAAACACCATTAATTCAGGCACCAACATCAACAACAATAAATGGGACCTCACAAAACTGAAAAGTGTATGCACATCAAAGAACACTATCATTTAGACAAAGTGGCATCCTATAAAATAGGAAAAATCTTTACCAACTACACATCTAATAGATTTCTAATATTCAAATCCTATAAAGAACTCTAGAAAGTACTTATCAAGAAAACCAATAACTCAGTTTTAAAATGGTGTACAGATCTAAACAAAGAATGCTGAAAGAGGAAATTCAAATGGCTGAGAATCACTTAAGTGTTTGTCATCAGGGAAATGAAAATCAAAATTACATTGAGATTTCATATTACACTAATAATAATGACTAAGATTGATAAAAACAAGTGACAGCTCTTAATGATGATGATGTAGAGCAAGGAGGACGCTCACCCATGGCTAGTGGAAGTGAAAACTTACACAGCCGCTATGCAAATCAGTGTGGTGTTTTCCCAGGAAGATGGGGACCGATCTACGTCAAGATCCAGGTATACCACTCTTGGACATATATCCAAGGAACACTTTATTCCACCATAGAGACATTTGCTCAAACATGCTCCTTGCTGATCTATCCATAATCTCCAGAAACTGGAAACAGCCTAAATGTCACTCAACTGGAGAAAGAATAAAGAAAATGTGGTAGATTTACACAAGTACTCAGCCAATTAAAAAAATGAAATCTTGAAATTCTCAGATGATTGGAAGGAACTAGAAAAAAATCATTCGAATGAGATTAACCAAGACCCAGAAAGACAAATGTGGTATATATTCACTTATATGTGGATTAGCTGTTAAGTCTATTATAACCACGCTATACTCCACAGAAGTTAGAGATAGACTAAGGAACTGATGTGAGGCATATAGATCCCTAGGAAAGGGAAATAGAATAGATAATTCTAGATGGACAAGAGCTGTAATGGGAAGATCAAGTGGTGAGGGAGGTAGAGGAGGGGCAGGAGGGAGGTGATGCAGTGAGAGATGGCTAACATTAAGGGCTATTTGAGGGATAGAATAGAAACCTAATACAGTAGAAGCATCCTAAAATATGTACATATAAAAGATGATCTAAATGATATTACCAAATAATGGAGAGAGAGAGTCCCAGCTGGCCATCTCTTGTCACCAAACGAGGCTTCCAACAACAAAACTGGGTTACATCTAATTGAGTTGCCCAAAGGGATGCCTTGGGAACTCCCAGATAACCCAGGATGTTGCCAAGACTACAGGTTGTTTTCCACAACTGACAGCTAAACCAAATACTACTGTTCTATAAACAAACAAAATAGATAGCAATAAAATGACTCTTAATGACATTCTGCTATACTCATAGATCCATGCCTTGCTTAGCCATCATCAGAGAAGCATCCTCCAGCAGGAGATGAGAGCAAATATAGAGACCCACATCCAATCAATATGCAGAGTGAGAGACTTCAGGACATTAATTCTTAAATGGGATGTCTCAGTCAAATGCAGCCCCCCTCAAGGCTCAGGGAACTCTGTGAAAGAGGAAGCAGAAAGAGAATATGAGCCAGAGGGGGATGAAAGGAATCAAAGAAACAAGGCCCTCTAAATGAACAGTATGGAAGCAGATATGAGCGCAGAGACCAAGACAACATACATGGAGTCTGTACCAGTCTACACCAGATAGAGTCTTAGAGCTGAAAGAAGTGGACGTATGCCTCATCTCTAACCAAGAAGCTATGTCCAATTAATACCCACTTGCAAATTATTCTTCCAAGGGAATCTCACTTGGAAATAAGCTATTTATTCTTCAGGGTTTGTGGCATGCCTGACTGACTGCAGATGCCAACAGAAAATGAACTCAGTGGCATCTTTGGAGGTTCCTTGTCTCATGATGTCATGTCAGGGTCTCTCTCTCTCTCTCTTTCTCTCTCTCTCTGTCTCTCTGTGTGTGTATGTGTGTGTAATTTATTTTATTTATACTTTTCTTTTCTTTTGCCTTACAGGTTCTCTGTGTATATATTACGTCTTCCGGGTTAGTGTTTTTAAGAGGATTCCTGAGTGTGCAAATGAGTGGATCTGCTTCTTGTGCCTTTTCTTGGATTCTTTTTCTTATTGGTTTGTTTTGTCTATTCTGGTGTACTAGCTTGTTTTATCTTATGATATTTTATTTTATTATTACCCCTAGAAGCCTCTTTGCTTTCTAATGAAAAAAGAAAGGGAGAGGATCTAAATGAGAAGGTAGGTGGGGAGAAACTGGGAGGAATAGGGGGAGCAGGAACTGTAATCAAGATATATAATGTGGGGGTGGGAAAGTCAATTTTCAATAAAAAGGGAAAAACAAAGTCATTGATTTTAAAAAATGCTATTTGAATTTACGGTATTTGGTGTAAATATGTAGAGAATAGGATACGTTTGTTTTATACAACTAAATGAGTGCAGGTGCATGCATCCCATGATACACATGTGAAGGTCATTGCCTGCGCATGTAACCCATGGTGCACATGTAAAAGTCAAAGCATGTGCATGCATCCCATGGTGCACATGTGAAAGTCAGTACATGTGCATGCATCCCATGGTGCACACATGAAAGTCAGTACATGTGCAGGCATCCCATGGTGCACATGTGAAAGTCAGTGCATGTGCATGCATCCCATGGTGCAATGTGAAAGTCAGTGCATGTGCACGCATCCCATGGTGCATTTGTGAAAGTCAGTGCATGTGCATGCATCCCATGGTGCACACATGAAAGTCAGTACATGTGCAGGCATCCCATGGTGCACATGTGAAAGTCAGTGCATGTGCAGGCATCCCATGGTGCACATGTGAAAGTCAGTGCATGTGCACGCATCCCATGGTGCACACATGAAAGTCAATGTATGTGCATGCATCCCATGGTACACATGTAAAAAAAAACTGATCCTAGGTCAGCAGGCAAGCCTTAATCACACAGGAATAGAGAGCATGGGAAGGAATTGGATACCAGAGAATAGCTTTAAAGATGTCCCACTACCAGCTGGTCTCCTGAAACAGATTGTAAATATACTTATGTAATATTTAGTCTTTAGGAGAGTCTGCATGTTGAAGATGGAATGAATTCAACGTTGAATTTAACAGAGCAGACTTAAAACTCTTGACTCTCACGAAAGATTTGTAAGTAGCCTCTAATCCAAATGGTGGAAAGTAAACAACAGTGTTTTCAGAATTATACAACACTGCCAGTTTATAAAGGAACTTCTTAATTGTCTACTTGATTGGCCTAAGCAGCCTGCTTTAAGCAAGCACATAGTCCCTTTAGCTCTCTCTTGCTCAGAGCTCTGCAAGGAAAAAAACACTGTGAGCTTTGGAAGTTCACCAGCAGCTCCACCCTTTGCCCTAACACTTGACACTGAAAACTTTTTTGCAATAACTAAACCAAAGTAGATACTTTAAGGAAGTTCTACATATTGAATTACCAGCAAGGGAGAATAAGTTAAAATCACCTATGTTGCATTTCCCCCCATCAATCACAATTTTTATTGGGAAAATTGTACTATATATATCAAGAATTCAGAAGGGTAGTACAATATATCAAGCAGTATCGCCAATGAGCTACTTTAATATCTTAATCACTTTATTATATGCAAAGTCTTTGAGGCCCAGAATGAGGTATGATCCCAAAAGCACATTCTAAGGCAGAAATATTTGAAAATGCTTTTAAATCTTTCAACCCACCGAAAAGTCATAGTTAAGTACACAGCACACCAAAGAATATCAGTGGTTTCCCCTTGTGAGTCCTTGACTACTTGCAATCTGTGAGTTCCTGCTTCTGCATTCCATTACATATATAACATTACAGCATGATACCTGATATATGTGGGCAACCCAAGAAAAAGTCAACATTCAAAATTTAAAAGACAGTTTTATTGAGTGAGAGTTGGTTTCACCTCAACATGAAGTTAAAGAATCTTCAGTCAGGTAGAAGACTGTACCTGAATTCTTATTTGTATGGGTTAATGTATCTTTTTGAATTTTTGAAAGTAAGTGTATATATCACATTATATATCACTAAGTACTTCTATATAAGCAATATTACTATGCTAACATTGACCCTAGACTTCAAGTGAATGGGGATAAAATGACAAAAAAGCACAGATTTACATGTGTTCATATATATGTGTGTATGTACATGTATATATGTATATATACATACACATGCTTATATGTAAGAATACATATATAAATCATGAGTCAATTTTTATATTTTGAATTCAGCTTTAGTCCATTGTTTAAATTTTATTTTTATTTTATATTCTTATTTCTTTAACTAAAAATCCTTTTGATTTGGAATGACATATCTATAGTTTATCATAATAAATTGTTTATCATAATAAATAGTAACTGTTTTTACAATTATCACCTGGTATTGCTAACGCAGGAACACTGGTAGAGTTTAGGGCACCTGAGCACATGTTTCTTTCCTTTGGCCCACTGTGAGTACTTTTATAGTAATTTGTTTTTGATATTTTTGTGGCTTTGCTAGTAATGTTCATTTAGGTTCATTTGATGAAGTTTATTTAGTGTTATGAGGATTTATTTTCAGTTATTATTTTTAAACAATTATATTGTTCAAAAGCAGAGCTAGGTTAGGGTCGTATTTTCAGGAGATGGCTTTTTTCTTGTCCCACCACCACCACCACCACCTCTTTTTTTAGAATCTTTCAGACTATTTAAAAAATATAAATAAAACCAAAACAGATTATGTATATGAATATATGTGAGAATATATAAATTTATAGTCTACCTGTTTTTTCCTGTTTTTGCTTAAGATATCTTAGAGACTCCTATATGATCAGCAATGAAGATTATTGTTTCTGAAGTTCTTCATATATTTTAGAGGTCAGCCTTATGTTGGATGTGGGGTTGGTGGAAAATCTTTTCCCATTCTGTAGGCTTCCTTTTTGTCCTATTGACAGTGTTCTTTTGCCTCACAGAAACTTTTCAGTTTCAGGAGGTCCCATTTATTAATTGTCAATCTCAGTGTCTGTGTTACTGATTCAAGAAGTTGTCTCCTGTGCAAATGCATTCAAGGCTATTCTGCAATTTCTCTTCTATCAGGTTCAATGTAACTGGATTTATGTTGAGGTCTTTCATTCACTTGGAATTGAGTTTTGTTCAGGGTGATAGATATGGATCTATTTGCATTGTACATGCTGACATCCAGTTATGCCAGCATCATTTGTTAAAGATGCTTTCTTTTTACCATTGTATAATTTCTGTTTCGTCAATAATCAAGTGCCCATAGGTTTGTGGACTTATGTCTGATTCTTTGGTGTGATTCCATTGATCCACTGTCTGTTTTTATGCCAATACCATGCTGTGTTTATTACTAAAACTCTGTAGTAAAGCTTGAGATCAGGGATGGGATACCTCCTGTAGTACTTTCATTGTACAGGATTGTTTTAGCTATCCTAGGTTTTTTTGTTTTTCCATATGAAATTAAGCATTGTTCTTTAAAAGTCTGTAAAGAAAGAATTGTTTTGAAATTTTGGTGGGGATTGCATAGAATCTGTAGATTGCTTTTGATAAGAAGGCCATTTTTACTTACTATGTTGATCTTGCCGATTCATGAGCATGGGAAATCTTTTTATCTCCTGATATATTCTCCAAATTCTTTCTTCAAAAACTTGAAGTTCTTGTCATAGAGGTCTTTAACTTGCTTGGTTAGAGTTGTCCCAAGGTATTTTATATTGTCTGTGGCTATTGGGAAGGGTGTGGTTTCCTTGATTTCTTTCTCAGCCCTTTTATCATTTGAATATAAGAGAATTACTGATTTTTTTTTTTAGTTTAACCTTGTATCCAGCCACTTCAGTAAAGGTAGTTGTCAGCTGTATAAGTTTGTAGACTTTGCAGGGTTGCTGATGGACATTAATCATATGTTTTCCAGTTTGTATCCTCTTGATCCCCTTTCATTGTCTTATTGCTCTAGCTAGAAAGTAGATGTAAAAAAACCAAATAATCCATTTAAAAGTGGGGTACAGACCTAAACAAAACAAGTAACAGAGGAATTACAAACAGCAAAGGACATTTAAATGTTCAACATCTTAGCCATCAGGGAAATACAAATAAATAAGTCTGTGACATTCCATCTTACACTTGTCAGAATGGCTGAGATCAAAAACACAAGTGACAGCTCATTCTGGAGAGGATGTGGAGCAAGGGGAATACTCCTCCACTACTGATGGGAGTGCAAACTTGTACAACAACTTTGGAAATCAATATGGTGGTTTCTCAGAAAATTGGGAATCAATTTACCTCAAGACCCACTCTTGGGCATATATCCAAAGGATGCTCAATCATACCACAAGGATACTTACCTAATGATTTATTTGTAATAGCCAGAACCTGGAAACAACCTAGATGTCCCTCAACCAAAGAATGGATAAAGAAAATTCAGTACATTTATACAGTGAAGTATTACTCATCTGTTAAAAAAAGAAAAAACAATGACATCAGGAAATTTGCAAGCAAATGGACAGAACACAAAAATCATCCTGAGTGAGGTAAACCAGAGCCAGAAAGACAAACATGATATGACTCACAGTGAGTCATAAGTGGATATTAGCTGTAAAGTAAGAGATAACCATGCTACAGTCCACAACCCCAGAGAGGCTAGGTAATAAGAAGGGCCCTTGGGGAACACATGGATCTCCCTGGGAAGAGGAGATAGAAGGGGTCTCCTGGGTAGTCTGTGGGTGGATGAGGATGAGAATTTGAGGGATCTAGTAAGGGAGGTGGATGAAGGGAAAAAGTACTGAAAGAGATGACTGGAAAATAGAGTGGGGGGATTTTGGGGGTCAGGTAGAAATTTGAGACATGGGAAACTCCCATGAATCTAAAGGATGACCTCAGCTAAGACTCCTAGCAATCATGGAAACATAACCTGAATTGACCATCTCCTGTGACCAGATTGGTGACTACTGCAATTGTCATCAGAGAGCCTGCATCCAGTAATTCATGGAAACAGATGCAGAGAGCCCCAGACAAACATTAGGCTGAGCTTAGTTCTGCTAAAGAAAAGGAGGAAGGATTGTAGGAGCCAGGGGGTCAAGGACATCACAAGAAAACCCACAGAAACAACTAACCTGGTTCATAGGAACTTACCAAGTCTGAACCAATAATCAGGGAGCCTACCTGGGGCCAACCTAGTCCTATACATATATGTCATAATTGAATAGCTTGGTCTATTTGTGGGAATCCTAACAATGGGAAGTAGGTCCTGTCCCTAATGATTTGGCTTACTTTCAGGAACCTACTCCTCCTACTGGATTGACTTGCCCAGTCTAAATACAAGGGGAGGTGCTTATTCTTACTGCAACTTGATATGCCATGCTTTGTTGATACCAGTGGGAGGTCTGCCCCTTTCTGAACAGAAACAGGAGAAGTGTATTGAGGAGGGGGCAAAGCTAGTGGGGACAGAATAGGAGAAGAACAGGGAGAGGAAACTGCAGTCAAGATTTAAAATAAATAAATTAATTAAATTTTTAAAAAATAAATAAATATAAAAAAGATCATTGATCTTCCTTTATTATGAATTCTGAGTGTGGAAGAACCCCAGTATATTGTATTCTAGCCATGTTTGAAAGAGGTTTTTGAAATAACATGATAGAGGCCGGGCAGTGGTGGTACATGCCTTTAATCCCAGGAGCCAAAGGCAGGCAGATCTCTGTGAGTTCAAGGCCAGCCTGGTCTACAGAGCTCATTCCAGGATAGCTAGGGCTGTTACACAGAGAAACCCTGTCAGAAGGAAGGAAGGAAGGAAGGAAGGAAGGAAGGAAGGAAGGAAGGAAGGAAGGAAGGAAGGAAGGAAAGAAAGAAGGAAGGAAAGAAAGAAAATGATAGAAATTTTGGAGTCTTAGTATGGTTTTAAAAATATTTTTTGTGCTTCTATAGACATATCTTTTAAAGTTTT
Organism: Ondatra zibethicus; assembly: GCA_004026605.1. Lineage (NCBI taxonomy): Eukaryota > Metazoa > Chordata > Mammalia > Rodentia > Cricetidae > Ondatra > Ondatra zibethicus. Next base: position 12,224 of record PVIU01027491.1, on the reverse strand, counting down.
TTTTTTACTCTCAAAGCAATCTTATACAAAAGGTATGATGTCATTTTAGAAATGAGTGACATGGGACCCCGACTGTCTAAGGATTATTCCATCAGTTATGATATAGGACATTTCACTATGTCAGGTACACCCTTTGTCTTTCCTCTTGCCACTTCTCTGTCCAGTAGCATACTGTATGAGGTTTTTTATGATTTATTCACTTTAGATGAAACCATTTAATGTGTGAAGCAAAGGGCCTCTCAAGATATCTGCTGCTCTTATGCAGAAAATGAGGCTTACTTTCAGTATTGGTGCTTTGTAAATATGTGCTAAAGGTGTGAGTGTTGGGGCGGGGGTAGGTGTAATCAGTTTTCTTATTATGAGGGAACTTTCTTCTGTTATAGCTCACACAGTATTATGATGAATCAGATTCTCTCCTTCTGGACAACAGAGTCATGGAAATAGAAGACCCAAAGCTGATTCATTTCATACACAAGATGTCAATTTCACTCTTACCAAGCACCCTCAAAAAGTGATAGAGTAAAAGGCATAGAGTGTAGTATGTGGGTCTTTTCTATCAGGCAAGTTTAGCACACAGAAATGTTCAGGGGACAGTGGAGAAGGACTGATTTTTCTCCTGAGTAACACAACTTATTAGTAGCAAGTGGGCAATCTGAAATTTTTATAATGGTAATTAAAAAGTTGTGACATATTTTTAACATCTCACATTATACAGAATTTTAAGAGCAGAGAGCAAATCAAAATAAAAATAAACGTTCTTGAGTATATATTCAACGAACATATTAGTTAGTTGGGGCTTATTTCTATCAGGTATTTTACTAGATTGATCATGAATGACTTGTCCTGAAGGAGCTAAGACTGTCTTCCTTAAGTAGATCAATCAATTTAAATTGTAATTCAGTAATTGAATATAGAGAGAGACTATTCTGGGGCTAGAGATCAGCATATATATAATGTGCCCCCAGGAAGGCATGGAAAGGATTCCTGGAGGAGTTCTTCCAAATCAGGCCTAGACGTAGTTGGACTTCTTGGTGAGTTGGACTTACTGAGAGTGGAAGGAGTAGAACAAATGCAAATCAAGCAACAAGAACAGAACTGTACACTGACAAGGTAACACTGCGGGGAGAGGGAACTGGAACAGGCCTGGTGTCTCCTGGGTGGACATGGATATGCTAAAGACTATGATCATTGTCTCCTAAAAATACCCATTTTGACATTAATTTGTAAAGTACTTTTTAAGCATTTAAAAATAATAATTTTTAGATAATTATTAATAATTCAGATTTCTGAATTACCCACGGACATTCACTTAGGAATTGGCTGTGTCAGACAAACATCCCTCATGCTACCAAGTCTGTGATAAAGGTTCAGCTGTATTCATAGACTTTTCAAATTGTGGTTTTGAAATGATCATTGATGATAAAATTGGGGGGGGGGACAGCAAAGTTCTTCAGTAAAGATGAAATAATGTCAGTGGCTTGTACTGAATGAGATTCTGCATGTGCCAACCATGTGGAGTGGTTACACTGATTACCTCATCTTGTTTCTTTTACTATTACAAGCACCATTATTATCAGTTATGGTAAGATCCCATGGACTCATGATGTAACTATGATATCCCAGTTTCTCTGGTGAAAAACTAAAGCACAAGAACTTATATATAGCTACTAATATGCAGAAATGAGATAGGCCAGGCATGGCTGCTCATGGATTCCTGTATCATCTCAGTTACTTCACTACCCTGCTCTGAGAAAACAATCACACTGGAATTTGCTTTACATGATAGAAGCCCAAAGGGATTGGACATACATAGAAGTCAATGTGAAGATCCTCATTCAGTTCATTGAACTAACAGCTCAGATAAAAATATTTCTGCCCCGAAGCCCTCATGCTAAGCTGCTGTGTTCCTAGTACATTTTGAGTACTGTTAAATATGGCCACAGGACATTGAGAGCAGCATAGTGTCTCATATCATCGAGCAGGTGACATGGGGAACTTCATTCCTAAAGCCCTCTTATCTTTAATGTATACGTTCTTCAAAATAATTTTATGTACTGAATTTTAACTTAGTCCTTGATAGAAAAATATTCGTGTGAAAAATAACAAAATAATTAATAACACAATAGAGTTCATCCTCTACTCATTTTAACGGTGACACTTTTACCTTAAAAAATGAAGCTCACCATAGCAGAGCTCTGTAGGAGAGGAATTGCCATCAAAGGAAGGAAACCATTCAGAACCATTAGTCAAGTTGGGTGTGGTGACTCAGGCTGGGTCCCCATGTAATTGAAGTAAGGCTAGGATTCGGAGGAAGACCCTGTCTCAAATGTTAAGAATCACTAAAAAAGCCTGGAGATAAGAAGTTAGAGTATATGCATTATTGAATTGGTGTATGAAACAGTCCGATGTATATGTTCCTCTGCCTTGTTAGCTTGGAGACATTTAACTTATTTAAAGAAGTTTTCGAGATGCTGTGTCAAGACTTTCAGTTCTGGGCGGGAAGTTTGAGTATTTACTGACACAGGTCCTGAAACTCAAATGTCCATGATAACTAAAGTACTTAGGCCGCATATGTAACATTTGCGTGTTGGGGGGAGGCATGTTTTGTTTTGTTTTTCTTTCCTTTCAGCTTCATGTGGGGAGGGCAGTTTAATAGCTGTCCTGTTTCACATATGTCGCTAATGGCCAGTTTGTTTAGCTATTCAGTTTGGATAGCTAAACAAATCACCATCATCATCATTGCTATTTCCATTTACCATTTCTTTCCCTCTTTAATAAGAAAAATCTAGGGGTGTTAGAGAGAGAGTTCAGAAACTAAGAACACTTGAGAACACTTAATTCTGTCCTTCTAGATTCTAGGCAAGTTAGAATCTCAGCACAAGATTGGGCAGCTCACACCTATAACTGAGGCTCCAGAGATCCTACTTCCTCTTCTGGCCTCCACAGGTCTTGTTCTCATCTACACATGCCAATACACATAAATGTGTATACATAATTAAAAATAAAATTAATATTTAGATAAGAAATCCTATGGCCTGAAGATTACTAAAGACATAAAGTGCTTGCAATGCAAGATTTGGTACCTAATTTCAAATCCCCAGCACCCGTGTGAAGCTTAGTAGCAGACATGTAATCCCTGTGATCCTACAGGACATTGGGAGGCAGAGACAAAAGAGTCCCCAGAGTCTCATAGATCAACTAGCTTGGCAAATGTACAAGGTAGAAGGTGAGGAACAGTGGTCCAGATTGTCTTCTGACCTTCTTCCACACATTCAAAGGCATCCTAATATGCTGTCTGATATATTGTACATATTTTCTATGTTTCTCAGTATGTTTATTTTATGCCTATTTTGTATGACTTTTTTTTCTTTTTGGTATTCTGATTGAACCCAAGGCATTGCACAAGCTAGATAAGGCCTATCATTGACCTATATTCCCAACCCTCTTTTTATATTATTAATAGATTAATTTTTTTAGTGTCTCTCTTTCAAACCTAGACTGGCCTTGAATCACTCTGTAGCTTTGCTGGCCTTGAACTAGCAATATCCTTGCCTGCACCTCTAGAGTAGCTAAAATTTGAGATATATGCCGCAAGGCTCAGCTTGAAAGACATCCTTTTACAGAACTCAAAGATGATGATATTTTAGAACCATAAGCACAGTGCCATTATCAAACCTGTATTTAAAAATCATTATTTGATTAAATAAAGCAGCCTCTTTATATTTCCTCGACTGTTTCAAAATGTTTTATCATTTCTTATTTGGATAAAGATGATGTAAGAACCATGTTCAACAAATGGCTGATTGTGTAGAGAGTTGCGGGGCGGGGGGTGGGATAATGTTGATTTTGTCCATTTGATCTGCATGAGCTCTTTCTCTATTTTTCCTTTTCTTTTTCTCCTTTGTGTTCTTTCTACTTTCAATTTTATTGTCACTTTCTCTGTGGAGGATTTTATAGCTTAAACTGCGTGACAAGGTGTCACTTAATAATTTCCAGGGATCATTTGTTTTTATGTGTAGTTAATTTTATGCTGCGATCAGGACAGTTAAAATATTTGCAGGGGGCAGGATGATGCTTCTGAAGTAAATAGCATTGCTCCAGGATGTCTGTTCCTATTGACACCTCATAGCCATTGATGTCAGTTATTTACATATGTGAATCATTCCAAGTGCTCAATGTATACTTGTAAATTCCACCATTTTTGTTCAATTTATTGCCTAAAATACTTCTAAAAAATGAAGATTTCTTTACTTCAGAAGGTGTTTTTGTTTTTTGCTTTGTTTTGTTGGTTTGTTGGTTGGTTGGTTGGTTGGTTGGTTTTGCAAGACATGGTTTCTCTGTGTAGCTTTGGATACTGTCCTGGAACTAACTCTGTAGACTAGGCTGGCCTTGAACTCACATAGATTTACCTACCTCTGCCTCCAGGATTAAAGTTGTGTGCCACCACCACCTTGCAGGAGGCAGTTTTTCTGAAGAATGGTTTTGTCAAAAGCAGGGAATCCCCCTAACTCTGATTTACTTACCATTTTTCAAAACAATAATATGATTTCCTGGATAACTTCAACATCCATCCATTGTTTGGGTTTTTCCCCAATTTCCTGAATTTAAGCTTATATGATGTATAGTATTTTATTCTTCCAGTGTCTTTATTACTGTTCAAGGTCTCCTACCTTTGGCCAGCAGGAGCGTTTGCCTCTTGAGTCCTTCTGTCATAACCACTATCTGACACTTAGGAGTCATTGCTTGTTTGTTTTTGTCAGCTTGACACAAACCTAGAAATAGCTGGAAAGAGGGAACGTCAGCTGAGAAAATGCCTCCACAATACTGTCGTGTAGGCAAATCTAGGAAGTAATGTCTTGATTAATGATTGATATGGGCAGTCCTGACACACTGTGCACAGTGGCATTTCTGGGCAGGTGGTGCTGGCTTATAGACAGCTGAGCAGTCCAGTAAACAGCACTCCTTAATGGCTTCTGCTTCAGTTTGACTTCAAGTTCTTCCCTGACTTCCCTCAGAGATGGAGCAAGATGTGGAAATCATAAGATGAAATAAACACTTCCCTCCCCAAGTTGTTTCTGGCCATGATGCCTTAGCATAGCACTAGAAGACGAACTGGTGCTGCCCTTAACAAAGCATACTGCTAGTACTAAGTGAAGTCCCAGGTTCTATACAGTACCAATTAAAGAAGAAAAGACTTTGAATTTCAGAGGGAGTGTGGCAGGGATTATGGGAGGAGTCAGAAGGGGGAGATGATAGGTAAAAATTATGTTTAATAATTTACTAATGAGTTTATTTCTCAAAATTTTAAAGAATTTAAAAAAGAATTAATCCATAAATCAAGGCATTAAGGAAGATCTTTGTTGCTACTGACTTGATTTAGTATAAAGGCTAGTTTTTTATTTGTAATTATATTTCCCATTCAAAGTCATGACTATGAGGAAATGACAAGCTGGTGGACAGAATATTTAATTTTATAAAGCCTGGTCTGTTCTACTGTAGATCATGGTTGCAACATTGTACTGAGAAACTCTTGTAAAGTCCAGTGGTTCAAGAGTTTCTATTTAGGTTTGCTTTATAAATTTTATGATCTTGTGTTTTATGATGTAATTTTAACTCAATCTTGTTACTATATTGGTATAAATTAAAATTCATTTATGTGCATGCAGAGTTTTAATTATTTCATCACAGTTTTTTGAAAAGCCTCTTCCCTCTGTAATGTGCTTTCTTTCTAGTCAAGTCAGTCAAAATTGGCCATACTTCGTCTGAGTGTGGATTCTTTCTACTCTCTCTAATAGACCACATTGATCTTGCAGCTTGGCTCAGTTCCACCATCTCCTCAAAGTGATAGGCTTCCATTTGTCCTTTTGTATTTTTGCCAATGTTCAGTGAGGGGACTTTTGCAGCTATAATGAGCAGCCATTTGCATTTTCCCCAGAAGTGTGATTAAGGAGTCCTGGTGACTTCAAATGCCCCATGGGTAAGTGTTGTACAAAGAAATGGTAAACTACCAACACCAACACGTGCCTAGTGACCCTCAGCCTAGCCGATCGAATATGTGAGAAAATGTGTCCCAATGTCTCTTTAATGTGCCTTCATCTTGTTCTAAACAAGGCTGAGCATACTGAAAGCTGTTCGTGTGCCTTTTCCCATGAAGTGCCCACCTTTCATCTTGAATAGTTGGCATTTATTCTTCTGTACTGGTAGAAACTGTTTATCAATTAGTAACACAATCCATTATCCTTGATGTGATTTGTATAAACTTTCCCTGTTCATTTATTTCCAACTTTATTAGAAAAGTTGTACGTATGTTTTGTACAGATGCTATTACCTTCACATTATCATGATGAACTGTGTCTAGTTATATTCTTTAGTAATGGGCCTATCCTCCAAACAATAATAAATTTCCAGATTATCTTGGGCTGATAGTAGAATTCTCATTTATAACCCCATTCCCTTCACTCAGTTCCCTTTTAATTATTAATGTCTTACATTATTCTGGCATGTTTCTTTGAAGTCAGTTAACCTATACTGATTTGTTGAACAGAAGTACATACTTCAATGATATGCCCTTGCGCTAGTGACACACCTATGTGTATATGGTATGCATATATGTGTGCTTACATGTTTACTTACATGTGGTCATATGTGTATGTGCAGGTACATTTGTCTGCATGCACATGTTAAGACAGAAGTTGGTATCAAGTGTCTTCCTCACTTGCTCTCTACTTTATTTCTGGAGACAGGGTCTCTAGCTGAACGTGGAGCCCAGCAATCTCTGCTCATCTAGCTAGCCAGTTTGCCCCAGGGATCTCCTTTCTCTTCCTCCTAAGTCCTAGGTTTTTACATGTTGCCACCACGCCTGCCCTATTTACTTTGGTTCCATAAATCTGAACATCAGTCCTCTGACTTATATAGCAAATGCTTATCCACAAAGACATAAAAGCTGTTTACCTACCATGAAGCTCTCTTTTTCCCTCCCTCCTTCCTTTCCATCCTTCTATGTTTATTTCTTTTCTTCCTCTTTTCTGTCTTTTGCCTTCCTTGCTCTACTCTTTGGAAGGAAGTTACTGTGTATACCTCACATAGAATGAGAGGAGTTTCACTTCAAGTAATTACATAGCTTACGTGGGTCTTACACACTTTTTCCTTATGTGAAATATAGTTATATGCTCTTATCAGTCTGATATTCACTTGGTGCTTTGATCTGTAATCCAACACTGTTTTACTTGTCTGTTCAAATTGTACTTGCTTTTGGCATGACCTCATAAGTAACTGTGTGCATGTGTGTTTGGGTTCTCACTTTCTAGTACAAGATGATCTAAGCATCTTAGAATCAGTCATCCCACCCTGGAGCTTTATTCCTTTTGTTGGATCATGGTGTTAAAAACCAAGACCTGGATGCTCATTATGACCACAGTGTTTTAATCATCCCAGGAAAAGAAGTACATAGGTATCTATTAGTCTATAAGTACACACATATTTATAACTATTTCTATATGTTGGGTGCTTATATTTCTATTACTGGTATATTTTCATTACATTAATGAAAACATGAGTTATCTCCAACATCACTGCCTTTGTGAGTCAGTCTTAGTGGTTCCCCTTGGCTGCCTATAAGTTATTCCCCTAAAATATTGAACCTGACTTTTACTACCTGTCATTGACTTAATTCCAATATGTGTACATATTACATATCTAGTAACACTAGAATTGCTAACTGGAGAAATAAACTAACAAACTAATCAATAAATGAGATTGTTAACTGATACCCATTAGGAAACAGCTCTGCCACCTAGAAATGGCATATGCTTGAATATGCTTTTATCTTTAGCACATTATCATCATAAAGTATTCTTCCTTTCTGGATTGGATTGGCATCCTTTCCCTTACTTTCTGTATTGAGATTGTGTCAGGATTTTCATATAGCTAAAGTCTCCTGCCATACTCTGTATTCCTTCCTAGAATGTGTTAGCCTTGCAAATGAATTTTATTTTATAAAATAATATGCAACAATTGTGTAATTGTGTAAGTTTTTATGTCATATATATATGGTATATATAGACTACATATATGTATATATTATGATATACATATATATGCTGTTGGTTGTTTTTACTCTTTGCTCTTTGAGGGAGCCTGTCACCCAGCTCCCAAATAAATCACATGGAGACTTATTCTTTTTTATGAATGCCTGGCCTTAGCTTGACTTGTTTCTAGCCAGGTTTTTTTTTTTTAACTTAAAGTCTGTCTTTGCCTCTGGGCTTTTATCTTTGTGAATTTCTTTCTTTACTTCTTACTTTTGACTTTCTGGTCCTTGACTTCTTCCTCTCCTCTTCTCACTCCTCTCTTTCCTGCCAGCCCCGCCTATCCTTTCTCCTACCTTGCTACTTGCCATTCAGCTCTTTATTAGCCCAATCAGGTGTTTTAGACAGGCACAGTAATACAGCTTCAAAGAGTTAAATGAATGCGACATAAAAGAACACAATATATCTTTGCATCATTGAAACAAATATTCCACAGCATAAACAAATGTAATATCTTAAAATAACATTCTACAACAACAACAACACACACACACAATAACATGCAGTATTGCTTTGAGTTGCAATTGTGTTCTCCATACCCCAGGGACCCTGGTCTGTGTAGTGTTCCTCTAGCTTTACTTAATTTCTGAATGTCATGTAATGCAGTTTTGCAGAGACTGGCTTGCGTTGCTTAGCAGTGTGCACGAAGATCCCATGGTATGTTCTCTAACTGCATTTTTCACTTAGCATTATATTTTTAAGATTGATCTGTCTTCTTCTCTGTACACCTATTTTTTTCCTTTTAACATTTTAGAATTCCAGAAATTGATTTTACAGTGGACAGTTTCCTGTGCATATCTTTATGGACTTATGTAGGCTTTGTTTTTAAGATAATATAATTTGTTTATAGAGAAATAAAGATAAACTTCATAAACTCAAAATTTTTAAAAATCACCTTTACTCACCTGCATCTGGATAGAATTATTACACAAAACAATGTGGACTTGGCCAGACAACGTAGCATATAATTTCAAATATGGTTACTCATTTCCCAGATATTTATCCTGAATTTTTAGATATAATTACAGGAATTATTTGGTGTGGTGTGTGTTAGCTTCTGTTTTGTAAATACTACTGATTCCACATCTGTCCTCCTGTGCTTCAGTCATTTCTGTTACAGATGAGGCCACTTCTCTTGCTGCTCAGAAACTGTCCCTTACATATTTTAAATGTCAATCCCTTGCCACCTTTAAATATTATGAGCTATCCCTTCTTCCTCTGCCATCTGTCCATGACAGCAGCTGGACAGATTTACTGCTTCAGTCTCTGATTGTAGAGCTCCTGTTCTGTTGCCTGGGAGTTTCATCTCGCTGTGTGCAGTCAGAGTGCTGCTCAACCATCCAGTGTGGTTCCTGGATCAGCCACTGCTCGCGCATGTCTGATGTATGTAAGAACTAGAGTTTCCCAGTCTTGGTCTTCCAGACTGTTCTTGGTCTTCACTCAGGTTGTATTTTTGTTGCTGGTTTTTAATTCTGTATTATTGATATTTAAAATTCTTGATAAAATTTAAGGAATTGGAATTAAAGATACTCTGAATTATATTGTCCTGGGGTTTCTACATGTAGGAATTGGGGAGAGGATAAGAAAAACATTTCTTATCTCAATATTTACTCTATTTATAGTCATGGTGACAAAAAATGCATAGTTCAAAACCAATTTATAGGATTTGCCAAGTATATTTCATAGAGCATCATGTTATTCCCTTTTAAGTGGTGATATTTTCCCATGTTATTTGAAGCCTAAAAAACAAGTCAGGGTGATTCGCATCTTCAAATTCAATATGAAAATAGGTAGCTCTGATGTGCACTATACTGTGTTAATGGACTAAGTTATCAACTGCTGAATATTTAGCATTAAACAGTCTTTCTTATGAAGAAATGTACATCAACATGTAACTGTTTCCATTTTATCATGAAAATATTTTAACTTGGATAATTATTAATAAAATACCCTAGTTATTTTTTTATTCAAAGATAATTCTTAATTTTTCAGGTATGTCCATTATAAGTGAGCTTTTACACAATAACAGAAAATTTAAGCTAAACATTAATAGTAACATAGTTTAACTCCCATTTTTATGCCTCACAAAGATATCTAATTTTAGGCCCATCTCAAGATGTAGTTTTCACAGGGTTTATTTTCTGTTTTCATAAAAATGAAGAGGTATTTCCACTTTCATTGTTGAAATCTATCTATAATTTGCCTTATTATAAGCCACAAGTATATATATTTGAAATGTTCATATATGTACTTCTGGCTATCATTGATAGGTTTCTAATTAGAATGTAAATATTTTGGCACTTTCATGGCTTCTGGTCTTAAACTGTGTCTATTTAATATGTAGTATTAGGGATTAAATGCATTGTCCATCAGTGCTTAAAGAGGGTCTGTTTCCTCCATCAGGGAAAGCTGTCCTAGAGAAGTATCAAGACAATTTCCCACTCAATATGAAAACAAAGATACAGAAATGTCTGGGTGCTTTCGAGCATATTTCATTGGGCTCACATTTTAAAGGGGAAATAACTCATTATCTGCCCCATATTCATAATTCATTTAAATTTAAGTGCTTAGTTCATAACTTAGACTCCGTCTATCCTGTGGTAAATACCAGCACATCTCCATTTCAGCAGTTTGTCTCTGTGCACGAGAACCTTGTATGTTCCTTGGTGAAGGGGCACTGTGTGGAAAAAAAATCCTGATTGTGTCACATTTCCCCCTCTCCTGACAGTAAAGTTGGTGGTTTTTACCTTTTCTCCATTTTAAAATCAGTTCACAAGTTTCCTATTCAGTAAGAGAGAGCAGATGAACACATCTAGCACATGGGTACACTTTGAATGGCAGGGGATTAAAGAGAACTTTTCATCTTATCAACAAAGGGCTGAAGAACTAGATTGCCATGAGGTCACAAAGCATCACATAGACTTTAATGTTTTGCCTTTTCCACACTGCCTGTGACAACATGCAGACTTCTCTGATGGGGGAGGTGTTGAGTGTGTGCATGTACAACTATGTGTGTTTCTGAGAAGTGTGTGCATGTACAAGTATGTGTGTTTCTGAGAAGTACGTGCATGCACAAATATGTGTGATTCTGAGATGTGTGTGACTGTATAAGTACCTGTGATTCTGAGAGGTGTGTGTATGTACAAGTATGTGTGATTCCGAGATGTGTGTGCATGTATAAGTTTGTGTGTTTCTGAGAAGGGTCAGGTGGAAGTGTTACTTTTTAAGCAGACTATTATAGATAATCATTTTTCATCTTTGTTTAGAATGCATTTTTTTAAATTGAATGAAGTAATTTATTAATAGTCAAAACTAATAAGTACTCAAAATGGATGAGACAACCATCCACCAGCTCTCAGACAAGGAACATAAATGGAAAAATGTTTTAATAGGAGGGGAAATAAATACTACATGTTCTAACAATCTTTCCTTTCACAATTGCACGGTAACTGTCTCTCTCTTAAGAAAAAGAAGTAGTAGATTGTGACACCAACTCCCAGTAACTGTATCTACAGAAGCATTCCTGCACCTAAGATTCAGGGACCACTGAAGAAGACAGGTGGCAAGCTAGACGATAAGAGTTTGTTTTGAGATTGGGTTTTCTAGTAATGTCCAAGCTATACCTATAACGTCTCACCATGTAAGTGTGCTGGATAGTTTTATGTCAACTTGACCTAAGCTAAAGACATTTGAGAGGATGAACCCTTGATTAAGAAAATGCTTCCGGGGCTGGAGAGATGGCTCAGAGGTTAAGAGCATTGCCTGCTCTTCCAAAGGTCCTGAGTTCAATTCCCAGCAACCACATGGTGGCTCACAACCATCTGTAATGGGGTCTGGTGCCCTCTTCTGGCCTGCAGGCATACACACAGACAGAATACTGTATACATAATAAATAAATACATATTTTTAAAAAAAGAAAATGCTTCCATAAGATTGGGCTGCAGGCAAGACCATGGGACATTTTCTTAATTAGTGATTGGTGGGGGGAGAGTCCAGCCCTTTGTGGATGGTGCCATTCATGGGCTGGTGGTCCTGGGTTCTATAAGAAAGCAAGCTGAGCAAGCCAAGGGAAGCAAAACTGGAAGCCACACCTCTCTATGGCCTCTGTATCATCTACTGCCCCCAGGTTCCTGATCTGCT
>PVIU01027490.1:0-20402 GCA_004026605.1 Ondatra zibethicus | reverse complement strand
GGGGGGTAGTGGGAGGGGACCGGGAGAAGGGGAAGAAAGGAAAAAAATATTTTATTTCTTTAATTATGTTCTTGAATGGAAAAAATAAAACAAAACAATGTATGGAAAAAATAAATAAATGAATAAAAAAAAAACTTAAGCTGCAGCATTGCTAGGACAAATATGGCCTTCCTGTTTGCTCCGCACAGTCCAACCTGGTGGAAGTCTGTTTACTGCCTCTGAATGCCATGCCCCAGTTCCAAGTATACAGAAGGTGTATGTTGCACCATTAAGCAGGTTGTAGCACTCTGCTCACAAAACCCATTTAAATGCTCCACAGCCAGACCTCATCAGAGTTTGCGCTGGCAGCACAGCCCAGGAAGCTACATTCACTAGCTACAGTGCCTCCCATCTGGGCAGCACACTGGAGTTGAGATTGTTATCAATGTTACAGGTAAGCCAGTCCTGAGGGCATGAGAGCTGTACCCCCTTTCTTTCCCTCTACAGCAATCAGGAGAGAGAATGGACCCTGCACTCTACTTGTGCAAAATGGTAGAATTGGCCCTTGTGATGAGTGAGGGGGACCTGGATCTGAGGGTCTTAAAGCAAGAGCTTTAGACCTTCTCCTTGCTATAGGCTACATTGGGTGAACTAATTGAAACAATGCTGGATCACTCACCTGGGTAGTGACAACTAGGGAAAGCTATTGAGCTGACCAAATCAGCTACCACCCAATGGCAGAACCAGGAATATGAGTTGGCCCACCCCCAACATCCACAGAATCTATGAACTGTTGTAGCATGTGAAGGGGACAAACTTATAGATCCAAATCAGCAGGATCACCATGAGAGAGGACAACAAAAGGAGATCTAAGAGATGCCTCAGCAGGAACACATTATCAGTTGTGTATCAGAAACCAGAGGCCTTGAACCAGATGTTGTGCAATAATCTTTTCATACACTGTGAAGATATGTTTTTGCTAAGGTACCTTTTGATTGATTTACTAAAGAGATGAATGGTCAATAGTTAGGCAAGAGAGAATATGTGGGAATTCCTAGAAGGAAAGGTAGTCAGGAAGAGTCTGAGGTGGGCAGGACTTTGCCCATCAGACACAGAGAGATTTGGATGTAGAGAATGGAGGAGAGGTAAAGAGGCATGTGGCAGAATATAGATTAATAGAAACAGTTTAATTTAACTTCTAAGAGCTAGTTGGGAATAAGCATAAGCTAATTGGCAAGATTTCACAATTATTAAGGCACTCAATATCATTATTTGGGGACTGACAGTACAAAGAAAGTCCAATGAGAAAGTTTGCTACAGCCAGACCAAAGACTTGTGGTCATGAATACTTGTAAGTAACCATGAAAGGACTAAAGGTAAACTATGTATCTCGAGGCACATTACAGATTTTGCAGTAAGATTCTTCTTCTTTTATTTTGTTTTGTTTTATGTCTTCATTTTGTTAGGTATTTGGTTTTTCTTTTAAATTTGCTTTTGCTTATGGGGGGACATTGTAAGGGCAGAGGGTAGATGTGAGGGGACAGGGAGGTAAGTGGGATCAGAATGAATGATGTGAAATCCACAAACAATCACACAACAAACAAAGCCATGAATTTTGGATAGGGATGTGACAGAGATGAGAGAGAGAATATGAGATGGGTTACAAATTATATACATTAATTATATTCATATATTATATACATGTATGAAATTGTCAAACTTAATTAAAAATAAAAGAAATTTCTATTATGTAGTGTTTCTGCATTTTATGTTTTACAGTCAAAACCATTCATGGGTCCATGTTAACAGAGATTTCTGTCTGACCCAGTCCCTCAGCCATTAAGTCCCAACAAAACCCACAGAAGTCTACAATAATTATAAACTGATTGGCCTATTAGCTCAGGCTTCTTATTAACTCTTATAACTTATATTAGCCCATAATTCTTGCCTGTGTTACCCATGTGGCTTGGTACCTTTTTCAGTGAGGCAGCCATATCTTTTGCCCTCTGTGTCTTGGTGACAACTGCAGACTGAATCTTTCTTCTTCTCAGGATTCTCCTGTTCTCCTTGCCCTGCCTCTACTTCCTGTTTGGTTACCCTACCTTTACTTCCTGCCTGGCTACTGGCCAGTTAGCACTTATTTAAAATACAAGTGACAGGGTACAGACCATTGTCCCACAGCAGGTCCATGATCCTTTCTTGATAATATTTCAAAGACTCCCTCACTATAGTCTGTATGTCCTGGTTGAACAGTTGTACATGGTTGATAGCCTGAGTGCCTTACGAAGCTCTCTGAACACAATGTTTCTTGGGGATAAGAGATCTTATGTATGATATCTCTTGTTCTTGTGCATTCACCAAAGAAAGCATCTCAATACTTTAATAATACTCAATACTCTAAAAACTGAAGTGTGCCAATCATTTGGGGGACCTATGTTTCCCATAGCTGTTAGGAAAACAAGAGACAAAGATCTCTTCAAAGAGTGACAGAATTTTTTGTATGTTGGCATACTGCTCTCTCTAAAAAATTCTGAGTTATCAATTCCTTCTGTGGCCAAATTTAATCTTTTTAAAAAAATATTTTTGTTTTTTAATTTTATTTTACATTCCAACTTCAGTTCTCCCTCCCATGCACTGGAGATAGTTCCTGATCCCACTACCAGTGGCCTCTCAAATAGTCCAAGTTTCACCACTGTCTCCTCATATGGAGGGCCTAGTTCAGTACCATGGAGACTCCATAGTTGTCAGTATAGAGTTCATGAGTTTCTACAAGCTTGGTTCAGCCATCTCTGTAGATTTCTCCATTATGATCTTGATCTCTTTTGCTCATATATTCCCTCCTCCCTCCCTTCAACTGGATTTCTGGAGCTCAGCTTGGTGCTTGGTTGTAGATCTCTGTACCTGGTTCCATCAGTTACTGGATAAAAACTCTATGATGATAGTTGGGGCATTTACCAATCTGATTACAGAGGAAGGCCAGTTTGAGTACCTTGTCCACTATTGCTAGGAGTCTTAGCTGTGATCATTCTTGTGGAGTCTTGGGAATTTCCCTAGCACCAGGTTTCTCCCTAACCACATCGTGGCTCTCTCTATCAAGACCTCTCTTTCATTTCTCTCCCACTCCATCTGCCTCCTCCCTTGATCATCCCATTCTCACATGTTCTCATCTACCATCCCTTCTCCTTCACCACCCATCTCACCCCCAGTGTACCCACGAGATCTTATTTAATTTACCTTTCCAGGGTGATCCATGTGTCTCTCTTAGGTCTTCCTTGTTACCTCACTTCCCTGGAGCAGTGGATTGTATTTTGGTTAGCCTCTGCTTTATAACTAATATTCACTTATGAGTGAATACATACTCTGCTTTCCTTTCTGAGTCTTGGTTACCTCACCCAGGATTTTTTTTTCTAGTTCCATCCATTTCATGATGTTATTGTTTTCTACTGCTGAGTAATATTTCATTGAGTAAATATACCACATTTTCTTTATCAAACCAAAAACCTAGAATAGCTAAAACAATTCTTTACAATAGAGGAACATACAGAAGCATCACCATCCCTGACTTCAAACTCTACTATAGAGCTATAATAATAAAAACAGTTTGGTATTGGGACAAAAACAGACACATAGAACAATGAAATCATATTGAAGATACTGACATTAATTCACACAGCTATGAACACCTGATTTTTGACAAAGAAGCTAAAACGGTACGCTGGGAAAAAGCAAACAACTTTAACAAATGATGTTGGCTGCCTTTAATTCCAATACTTGGGAGGCAAAAGCAGGCGGATCTCTGTGAGTTCAAGACCAGCCTGGTCTACAAAGCTAGTTCCAGGACAGGCTCCAAAGCTACAGAGAAACCCTGTCTCAAAAAACCAACCAACCAAACAACCAAACAAACAAACAAAAAAACTGGATATCAACATGTAAGATTGCAAATAGATCCATATCTTTTGCCGTGCTCAAAACTCAACTCCAAATGGATCAAGGACCTCAACATAAATACAGTTAAATTGAATCTTATAGAAGAGAAAGTGAGAAGTAACATTGAATGCATTGGCACAGAAGATCACTTTCAAAATATAACACCAGTAGCATAGACCCTGAGAGCAACAATCAATAAATGGGACTTTCTGAAACTAAAAAAACTTCTGTAATGCAACGGGTATAATAAATAAGACAAAATGACAGCCTACAAAATGGGAAAAGGTCTTCACCAACCCCTGACAAAACATATAAAATATCTCCAAAATATATAACAAACTCACAAAACTAGACATCAAAATACAAAACAATCCTCTTAAAAAATAGGGTACACAGCTAAACAGAGAATTCTCAGCAGAAGAATTTCAAATGGCTAATCTACATTTAAAGAATTGCTCTACATCCTTAATAATCAGGGAAATTCAAATCAAATTGACTCTGAGATACCATCTTATAACTGTCAGAATGGTTGATATCAAAAATACTAAGGACAGCTTATGTTGGAGAGGATGTGGAGTCAAGAGAACAGTCCTCCACTGCTGGTGGGACTGCAAACGTGTATAGCCACTTTGGAAATCAGTATTATGATTTCTCAGAAAATTAGGAATCAATCTACCTCTAGGCCCAGCAAGACCAATCTTGGTCTTATTCCCAAAGGATGCTCAATTATACCACAAGGACATTTGCTCAACTATGTTTATAACAGTATTATTTGTAATAGCCAGAAATACTTATCTTTTAAAGAGACATATGTTAACATACATATCTAAATTTATTTAACATTTCATTTTCACCCTGCCATTATAAAGGCAGAAAATAAATTGATTACAAGACACAAAATCCTACCATTTTCCACTGAACAGCCTCTGTGTGCAAAGATTACACAAAGGTATGTATATGCATGCAGTCGTGTCTGTGTGAGATGAGAGTGTGTGTATCTAGGAGTGAGTGAGTGAAGAATAGAGGAAGGGAAGGACAGAGAAAGACAGAGGGACTTTGTGTACAAAAAGTACTTTGGTCCTAATCATAAATATTTTACTATGAGATGCAAAAATACCAACAAGTTCTTAAACGTATGGTGCACCAAGGCTCTAAAATACCTAACAATAAAATATGGACAACAAAAACATGAGTGATTCTCTTTGGAGACAGAAGTGCTGAAGTTCCCAAAGAGCCATCATTTTCTTATATTGGTGCTGTTCTTCAAAGAAGAAAGGGTGATGTTTTATACTTTTCTGGTTAACATTTGAAGCTACTGCAGGAGAGATGGCTATTTGTTATGATAAGCTATTTAATGACTTGAAAATTATGTTTTCTTACCTCACTCTAAAAGTCATTATGTTTGTCCATTGATTTCTTATTAGGAAAATAAGTAGTTCGAAAAGGTTTAAAACATGAAAAAGCACAGTACTAAATACGTACACATTGAAAGAACATTCTATAAACACATTTCCAATTAAACAGATTAGTAAGAAAACAAGTAATGACCTAAGTAAGAAATGTTGCTCTGCAGAAACAGCAACAGATACTGTTCTTTGTCTATGACTAAGGGATGGTTTCCTTCAAAGTTGATTTCAAATCTGTGTTTATTTTTTCATGATAGACTTCAGGAAAGGCACAGCAATTGGGACATGTAAAGAAGCATTTCAGAAGTGAAGTAAGACATTTAGTCTAAAAACAAATTTTCTTATTTAATTGGCATTTAAATATGTGAGTTTCATGTTGGGCAACTGCTCTTGAGCATGGGGCCTGCCGTGGAGTGGTGGTTGATAAACCCAATGACCCTCCATTAGAGAAAATTGATTTTCAGCTGGAAATAGCTTCCCTTGATTGGGGATGGAACTTTGTGTACACTTGCCTTCTCAGTGCTTGGAGCCCATATGGTTTGAACTTGTGCGCGCCCTAAGTGTGCTGTCAATGTCTCTGTGAATTCATATGTGTTTCTGTCCTGTTGTGTCTGGAATCTTTCTACTTCTTCTGAGAACCCTGAGCTTTGAGAGGAAGGATTTGATGAAGATATTTCATTTAGGAATAAGTATTTCAAAATTTTTAATAAGTCATAAATTAGACAGTGATGTCATGATTGTAATCAATATTGGAATAAACATAAATAACTGCACTGTAGGAAATCTTACTTAAATTACATAAAGACAAGCAGATATTATTTTATTAAAAGAGAAAGGGATGAAAAAAATCAACAATGTTAAAAAGAAAGTCAGCTATTCCAATTTAAAATAATGTTATATTAATAAAATGAATGTGGTATTGGAATAAATCAACAATACACAGTTTGATCAATGGAAACCCACTGCTGCCATGAGGATCGTCCTTTAGAGGCTCAGGGCTTGATGGGGAAGCCACAGAGTTGGCAAACTAATCGCTCAATTTGACATTTATATCTGAAGGTGTAAAACTTAATTCTTTGGGACTAGTGAGGGGGACTAAACTTACCTCTCTGGGGCCAGTGAAAATGGAAATACATAGACACATACATACATGCACCTTTAGGGTCTCTCCATCATCTTCTCTTTCTGTTCTTTATTTCTTTTCTTACCTCTAGCCAGGTGTATCCATTCTGTCTCTCTTGATGTCTTTCTTCTAACTAACTTTACTTTTTCTCCTACAGCTTATATGTGCCAGCAATGTATTTCAAGCAATATAAAAATTACATGTGGTTACAATCTATTTTTCAAATGAATGATTACAATGAATACAAGTTAAAAAAAGCATGTTTTCCATATTCCTTACATGATTCAATATTTTATGTATTACAGGTAAAAGACAAGTTGTTTCAAGAACTTATATATATTCATACCCAACTAACTTGTTATAGATTAACAGACTGTAAGCAACCAAGATCTCAGTCTGTTCTTTTGCTGGTGGGCTGTACTTTGGGGTTACAAAGAAAGAACCAATCCTTTTATTGCTTATCTCAAAAGGTAATCTTATGAGAAACCTTAGAAGAATCACAAATCTAAACTTTTATATATGAATAAGAATCAGTCATCTCTACTGTAAATCCTCAGGGTGCATACCCATTCATCAACAGTGTTTTTTTTTTTGTATATTAGGAAGCTAAGGCAGAAATGGGCACAACGAATTAATCATCACCCTTGTTCATTCACCCATCCTAGTTAAAAAGGCACTGTTAGTCAGGCTACGTAATGCCTGCTCCCATAATTCCTGCTCCCTGACCTCAAGGAGACCCACATTCAGCTATTATAAGTATTCCTTTAAGTAGCTTCCCAAGATTTTTTTTTTTACCTTAAAGCTATCAACAAATTGTCTTAACCTAAACTTAAGTCATTTAAAGCTTTGTTTAAATCATGATGTACACCAGAACCTGGGAACACATCTCCCAAAATTAAGATTAAAAGAATTCAAGCTAATTTAGCTTCTTGGAAACAGCTGTTCTTCTTAATCATTAACCTAAACCACAGTCTATACAACCCCTCAAGAGAAACTAATTATGTGACATTTTCTTGTTCTTATTTTCTATCCTCTAGAGCCCATGTTTGATCAGGGGCGAGGGGCAACACTTTAAGCAGTTCAGTTTAAGAGGAAATAATCTTCATAATAATCAACTAGTAAGAATGCCCAGTAGAAGGGGATATTTTCATGAGATAATCACACCACATTAAAGGTGGTGGGGATCCTCTCACACCCATTCACACCATGCCAGATCCTAGAGAACAAAGACAGCAGCAAATATGTAAAGGCACAGCAGTAGCAAGAGGCAGTTTGGAGCTGAAGCCCTCAGGGCCTTGCCCATCTGAGATTCATCCATCAGAGATTTGCTTTCCAGTGGGCCAACTTCCTGAACTTCATTTTCCCCCTTCTGCTTCTCTGACATGGCCACTGGCAGAAACCATTTCTACTAAAAGGTAGATTCTTACAGCTGTAAGAATTTAATATAAAACAATCTTGAGTTCTGTCAGTGAGAAACATATGGCTTGCTTAATAAATGTACTAACATAAGGAACATTTCCTGGGGGGAAACCATGATACTTAATAAATAATTATAAAGTAATTGATTAGCATATCTCACTGAAAACATTTAGAAACCACAAGAAAGGAACTAACAGTTCATTAGAAAGATTGATTAAATTGGTTGGAATAATGTGAGAGAAAACAAATGATGAAGATGTAAAAGATTCTTCCTTTATCAAGTGGTCCAAGGAAATTCACATGGAAAATGCCTGAAAATATGAAATAATGAACAGCTTCATAAAAGTATGCACATGTGCACCATTATAGTTCAGATGTTCATGACTTGAAATTGTGTATATTGTGTTTCCATAGTGAATGGATGGGGAGGGGAGGGCTTTGGGGATGGGATTAGGTCAAAGATGATAAAAGAGTTGTTATATAGAGGCTCAAGGGAGACCTCTCACCCTCTCTTGCCATAAGACACCGGAAGAGGACTCTGGGCCAGAAAGGAAGCACACGTTAAACATCAGGATGATATAAACCACTCAGTGTGATATTTTGTTTTCTGGCTGAAGAGGCTCAGTGCTGTGCATGTCAACTATGTAGAGACATGTTCTCTGGAAAGCATGGGTACAGGTATAAATGACATTTGGGATAAGGAGCTGCTGATGTAGTCTGAGGTAATGAGAGGAAATGCATAATCAATGAGAAATGAACTGATACAAAATATCCAAGGTGTGATATTATTTTGGTATGTTTATAAAAAAGCATACATATATTTATTTATACAGCTTTTAAATGACTACACATAACATAAAAATAAGTTAAATTGATGAGTAATTTTATTATCTCCCTGAATAGTCTAACAAATTGTGCTTGAAAGCAATGAGTATTGCAGATTTTATAATTCCTGGGGAGTCACAATTTTTCATTTTTCATGGAATTTTTGTCTTAATCTTGAGTTTCTGCCCTTGTGCAAATACTAATAATACATATACTTAGAGAACTGTTCCCTAGGAATGTATTTTTATCCGATGGTAAAATAACTTTTATCCTGGTTGAATTCCTTAAAATCTCCAAACTACAATAAATAGAACTCCTTTGCTAGGATTAAATCAGGTGACAGACAAAGACGCTAGCCAAAGCCTTGGCAGAATAAGAGCTGAGTGAGTAGCTAACCATGTATTATTATAAAGGGGCCTCACAATAGAGGATGGTGGTACAATGTTAGAATGTAAAAGGTACTTGCCTATGTCTAATACAGTCTATCAAGCCAAGATAAACTTTGGATGCTGTCTTAGTTAGGGTTTTGTATTGCTGCGAAGAGACACCATGGCCATAACGACTCTTATAAGGAAAACGTTTAATTGAAGGGGCTCACTTTCAGTTTCAGAAGTTCAGTCCATTGTTACCATGCCAGAGAGCATGGTGGCATGCAGGCAGACACGGTGCTGCAGTAGTAGCTGAGAGTCCTACATCTACCAAGCAACAGAAAATGAATTAAGACACTGGGCATTATACTGAGGATAGGAAACCTCAAAACTCAGCGCCGCAGTGACGCACTTCCTCCAACAAGGCCATAGCACTCCAACAAAACCATACCTCCTAATAGTGCTGCTCCCTATGAGCTTATGAGGACAAATTAAATCCAAACTACCACTGATCCAAACACGAATGGGTGTTGGAGTGCCTTTTGTGCACAGAAAGTAGTTGAGAGAAAGATGTATTTGTTTAAAATAATCTTCAATAGAGATTCATTTATTACCAAGGAACATTTATCACAAGGGTCATTTTAGGTCTGTAACGAATCAAATGTACGAATTTAGGGTCTAACAGGCGATTGTAGCAGTTCATGACATGGCAGAGCACTTGGATCTGGGAACAGCCTATGTGCGAAAGTGAATATTTCTATTTTCTCTTTCTTCTTATCTCTTTTACCCAACCCTGACATATAGAAACTATGTCATGGACATAGAGAGACATGGGAGAGAGTGAGGGGGAGCATGGGGCTTGTGCTCTTTCTTAGACTTGGGGAAGGATGGCGCCTATGCTGTGGCTCCTAAAGACTCTACCTCCAACCTACATGCTTTCCGCAAACCAGTTACCAACTGATCCATCTCCCCAGACCAGAGAGTTGTTTCAAGATAATTTCTTCATCAAATGTATTCTTTTTTAATTAGTTACTTTATTTTTCAAAAAGCAATCTTTTCTCATTTTACATACCAATCCCAGTTTCCAATCCCCTTCCCCACTTCCGCTCCCTCTACCTTCCAACCACTCCACCTCCCCATCCACTCTTCAGAGCGTGTAAGAGAAGAATAGAAATATTGGATTAGGGTACCTAGATTAATGTTCCACTCCAAAGGAGTCTTACTCTCTGGAACCTGTGAGGTTGCCTCACGTGGCAGAGTAGATTTATACAGAGGTCTCAGGGTCAGTAGAGGGCAGTTTTTCCTGGGTCATCCGGAACTGCCCCACATAAAGAAGGGGAGTCATAATCGGATGTCAAGACAATAGCGAAACAAATTGAGAAGCAGAGGCTTTGAAGATGCTGGAGGTGGTCTTAAATGAAGGAATGAAGAATAGAATCTAGAAGATGGCAAAGGAAAGGACATGATTCTTCCTAGACCTGTGAAAGCAAATGTGTGTTTTAGAGTCATTGGTGGTAATGTTCTATAGGGCTAAGTCCAGCCGGACTTGCATGCAGGTTAACTGTCACGTTTCTCTGTTGATTTTATCTCGGATGTCTGTCCATTGCTAACACTACTGGGTAAGGCTCCTTACTTTCTTGCACTGAACCTGTTCTTAGCTTAGGGCCGTTGTTATTTGCTCTTTCAATTGTGTGAACTTGCAGTAATTGTTGAAGAAACAACCTCGACAATACATAGTGACCTCTGCTTCATTGGCTGTTTTTATATAAATTGATTTAGATGATACAATTATGATTATGACCACATTCTTTTTGATTCCAGTTCCATGGGATAATTTATTTCTTCACATTCAGTCCTAGGAGGTAAAGCAGAGTCTTGTGCACCATGTATTGCTGGGCTTGAGGTTTTTAATCCATCCCAACACTCTGTGTCTTTTACCTACAAATTTAATCCATTTGTATTCACAGCTAAGGTCTTACTACAGGAATTTTATGATTTATTTTCAAGTCTTTCTGTAGTCCCTTTTATCCTCTCTCTCATAATGTTCCTGTATTTGAAGGATTTATCTGCTGGCCATAAGTTGATCCCTTTGCTTATAAAACTATCTCAACTCTAAGAAGGTATTTTGAAATGATGCTACCATAGCATAAAGTACACATGCTTAATATGTTTTCCTTTACCAATTTCTGCTCTCTAAGTTTTTGTCGAATTATGGGGAAATTAGACAGTGCATTTTTGGACCCAAATGCTGAGTAATATTCAGTATATTCTATATTCTCATATGGCAGATGACCTTTCTATCCCAGTGAGTATCATATCATTCTAAAGTTTCAGGTGCTGCCTCATACAGCGGTTTTCCACAGGGCAAAGAAAATACAGAAGACTGTGGAAAAAAGATGAAAATCCTTACTTTTCTAATTGAAAGGACCCAAAAAGTGGAACTTTTAAGACTGAAGGCAAAATGTACAGTTTAGCAGCTACACTTGATTAGCTTTTATTACACAGCCAAGGGAAAGAAAGCCTGTAGTGAGGAAATGACAGAATAGAAAATAAAAATACGTTTTAGAAAGTATCTTTTATGTTAGCAAAGGGCAAGAAAGGGCACCATCAAGCTCCGAGATAGTTGGCTGCCCAGTGATCTAAAAAGAAACAGAACTTGAATTGGTATGAGGAAAATGGCATTATTTTACTAAAAATGCCATGTGTAATATGAGAATCTTTTAAAAGGAAATTTGCTTTAAAAGGAAGTATGCTTTAAAAGGAAGTAATGCTTTTGATCTTACAGGTTTTGTTTCTTTATTGTGTTATGTGCCTATGGAATGCCTTTTTTTTTTTTAACTTGTCCATTTCAGCTGTAAGTCCACTTGAGCTTACATGGAAATCCTCATGTGAACCGCTGACTGCTGCTGCTCTAGTCCTGGACAAATCTTTTATACTTTGACAGTTTCATAGATATATTCCTTCCACCCCTGTCCCACTGCTCCCTGGAGCCCCCAGCATGTTCCTTGCATCTTCATGTCCTCTCTTTTGTTTTGTTAATAGTTCTCGGGGTCCAATTAGTGCTGCCTCTTGGGATATTGACTGATCTTGTTGATTTGATTGTGTGCAGGTCATCTTGGGTGCACTGAGTTCGAGTTCGGGAGCACAACAGCCTTGCCTTGTCCAGAAGGCAGCAATCTCACAGTACTTCCTGCACCCTCCAGCTCTTGGGTCTTTGCATTCTGCTCTCTGGCCTTTCCCTGAACCGGGTTTTGGGTGAGGGTGATAGATCGATGATGGCATAGACTAGTTGTGAGTCTCTGCATTAACTGCTGATCTCTGCGGAGAGAAGCTTCTTTGGCCAATGTTGAGAGCATCACTAATCTGTGGGCACATGCATAAACATTTAGAAGGCGGTTTGAAAAGTAATTTAGCAAAACAGCAGTAGTAGGTTCGCCCCTGGACTTGTAACTTCTCAAGTCATTGGCTTGCAAGCCGATTTACAATACAAGGCCAGAATTCCTTTCTAGGACAAAGCTTCAGCTCCAATTCAAATGCAGTTGGTGACCCCCTGTGGTGGTTTGAAAGAAAATGGCCCCCCAAAGAGAGTGACACTATTAGGAAGCATGGCCTTGTTAGAGGAAGGGTGTCTTTGTGGGGGCAGGCATTGAGGGCTCTTTTGCTCAAGTTTCCCTCAGTGTGACTTTCAGTCAGCATCCTGATACCTCTGAATAAAGTTGTAGAATTCTCAGCTTCAGCACCATGTCTGATGGCATGGTGCCATGCTCCTGCCATGAAGATGGACTGAATCTCTGAAACTGTAAGCAAGTCACCCCAATTAAATATTTTCTTTTTGAGAGTTGCCATGGTCAAGGTGTCGCTTCACAGGAATAAAAACCTCACTAAGGAACTCCCATAACCATCATGATATTGTTGCAGCAGCTCTTGCCTAGCATGTTGCTACTGTAGGTTGCAAGGCTGTCTGATAGGATCCACTGATACTCTTTCTCCCTCAGTGACCTGCATAGCTAGCACCTTCTGGCAGTATGAATGCTGGTAAGCAGAGAGAATGTTTTTACGTCAGTTCCAGTTTGATTTCTCTATGTCCTGCAACCAAGTGTATGTGTCTTTAGTGACATGGTCTTCCCATGTGGTTCTTCTGGGAAACCAAGAGCAAGGGTAGTGGCTTTTGTTAATTTGGAAATTTCTGGGAGGCCTCTGAGAGGCCTCTAGGCCTCATAGTGAGATTTCCTAAACTGAGATTTTTATTTAAGGACTCATGACTTAATGGGGGTAATTGTTATCTAACCCTGCAAGATATCTGTGTTCAAATGCTTTCTATGTTTTGAAATTATATTTGCAACTGGGTTACAAATTACTGTGCTTCCATAGGGTTTTTCCATACATCCTTAGTCTTGCTTTTCTTCTACCCACCTCTCCCCTTACCTCTACTGCCGTCTCTGCTTAGATCTATAACACACAGTATGCCATACTATCTATATATAACATGTTCTGCTTATTCCACTGCATTATTTCTTTTGTTTAAGACAAATGAACAACATAGAGCATTATTATTCCATTATTTTTATTTCTTCCCTGTATCCAAACCACAATTTTCCATGCTTCTCTACTTTAGCTTTTTGTCATATGCCTTAGAACTCTTTACACAAGATGGATATATTTTTTTTCCTCCTTTAGTTGTAAATTCAGCGTGGTGTCTTTCAGTCAATTCAAAAGCATTGCCTTTGGAAGTGAATATTTACCTCTTCAGAACAATAGCCTGAAAGAGCTCCTGTTGGTTTGTTTTTATGTGCTTCCATAGCTGCCTTTTTGATGGGAACATCATGTACTAGCCTGTTGTTTCCAGGAAGAGAAAGAGGGACATAGGGTACAGAAGTGTCCCATTAGCCCCAGCTTAAATTAACCAGTCCCTAAGTGACCCATGTGAAAACAAATAAACACTATTTTAATCTACTCAGCTTTTCAATAGTTTGTTATACAACAGAAAGGATACAACTAGATATGTATAATCTGTAAAATTATATAGCATATCTGTGAAAACTGATAACACATGCTCAGCCACTCAGCTGCTGTGCTTTCCTGTGTGATATCTCAGGGATCTCTCCAACTCAGTTGCTCACCATGCATTGACAAGGGGAGAATGACTGTGGAAATGAAGTTTGCTATTTCCTGTAAGGGGAGGGACACAGGTCTGTGTGCGCGCACACACACATGTGTGCATACATCATTCTTTATATGTACTACAATTCTCCTTTTCAATTCACACCACACTTATGATATACTATTAATTTCCTTTACATTTCTGTTTGGAGTGGAATGAATCATTGCTAAAAAGCATCATCTTCTTTGTTACACAACACTTTGAAGAATTCTTCTACTATAATCTACCATCATATTTTTTGACATACAAGGAAACAGAGATCATAGATGTTATGTAATTTCCTCAATTTCACACAACTGAGACAACATAATTAAAATATGAGTTCCAGCAGCTT
Organism: Ondatra zibethicus; assembly: GCA_004026605.1. NCBI lineage: Eukaryota > Metazoa > Chordata > Mammalia > Rodentia > Cricetidae > Ondatra > Ondatra zibethicus. The sequence continues at coordinate 5,860 of PVIU01027490.1, read as the reverse complement.
GGTTCAGAGTGTGCTCTTTGAGTCTACAGAGTCTAATGCTTGCTCTTGTCGATCACTGTTCTATCACAACACCTCACCAGACAGCTGAAGTATACACGAGAAAAAGGTGCTTATTGGTGGAGCCTAGGCATCACATACACAATGGAAGAAGGAGGGCATTTTCCAAAACTGTGTATTGTGGGGGTTGCTTTCAATTCTTGATCAATATTTCAGATTGGTCCTATGCCTTTTCATAGTTGAGCTGTAGAAGTTAGTGCACAATCTGACAATGATCATTCTGGCTGCAGTGTGGAGCATACATTGGGAAGTGGAAGGATTAAATACCTTCGACTAGCCTGGGATTATCTCAGTTCAATAGGAAACGTTTCATTAAAAATCTGACTGATAGGTGGGAGCATCAGAGGATATGGATAAGACAGAACATAAAGGTCTCAAAGCAAAATGGAATCACTTTCACACTTTCCCTGGTTCCAGTGCTGTCTGCATTTACACTTCCATAATCACAATGGTCAACACTTGAAGACTAGCTCGCAAAATTATTCAAATGGACAATAGGTCTACAAAGAAAATGCGAAAAGATGCACAATGTTGCCAATCATTAGAAAACTATATTAGAACCATAATGAGGAGAAATTGTACAATTCAGGGTATTAGGATCTGAAGTGAAATTTTCTTCAGTTCTGTAGCTACCAATAAGTTGCCCTCAATCCAGTAAATAACCTTCCATCCATGCTCAGACAAGAAATTCTAATTAAATTCAGTCAGCCTTACACTACAAGAAGACATGAAAGAATAAGAGAAGGTTGAAGGGATAGACTCCAGTAGAAGAAAAGGGCAATGAGATGGGAATAGGGCATGGAAACAGATCAAATAAATTCTTTATACATATGTGTGGAACTGTCAGACAAGGAAAACTACAATAAAGACCAGTTTATTTTCATTAGAATGTAGAAACTGTCATTGATAATATAAATTGGGGGATGGGTGAAAAAACAATCATAACCTTTATGGAGTCATGTTGAAAACACAGTGATATTCAAGCATTTGTGAAGTTAGACTGAACTGGTGTAGAGATTCTTGTGGATGTTTACACATGGTTAGTAATATAGAGCCACATTAAGTTATACCCAGATGTTCACAGTAGTTCTTATTTGTAACAGCCAAAAGATGAAACCCATTAACTGGACAATGAATGGGCATTTTGTTGCACAGTGGGTAGGCAAAAACTAAGATGATGGTTAAGATTTCCACCCACTGATATGGATGTATCTGCCCTATATAGTCAGCACCCTTGAGTATGTTCAGGACCTGCAGGTATGATAAATTATTAGTCCTGTAATGAGGTTATATCATTGTTCTAAGAAAGAGATATTTTAAGATATAATTAATATTCCACATGTATTGATTTTAAGTCAATCAATGAGATTATTCAAGGACTTCCTGATTTAATCAAGAATCTTAAAAGTCACAGTTAGGCCGTTCGGTGGTGACACACACCCATCACTTGGGAGGCAGAGGCTTACATATTTCTGTGAGCCCAAGGCTAGCCTGGTCTACAAGAGCTAGTTCCAGGACAGGCTTCAAAGCTACAGAGAAACCCTGTCTTAAAAAACAAACAAACAAACAACAAAAAAGTCACAGTTTTTTTTTTTTTTTTGAAGAGAGAGAACTGTCTCACTTGCTTTGAGGACATGAGCTCTGATTAGGTAACATACGTTCTGTAAAATCCATTAGTAAGGAACCCAAATTCCTCCAGAATTGATAGCAGTCACTGGAGAACAAAAACCAGGGAAGTAGGAGCCTCATTCCTACAACCACAAGCCACTGATATCAGTCAATAGTCATAGGATCAAAAACAGTCTCTCACTACAAAAAGAAAGCAATGTGGCCAAGATGAATTGGAAATCTGAAAATGTTTTGTATTGAATAGAAGTAGGGAAGAGTTTTTGTTCTTGCTCAGATGAGGAAAATATAGCCTACCATTTTTTTTCTTAAACTGTAGAAACTATCAGAAATACTTCAGGAAAATGAACCAGCAAAGTCTTAATTATGTTTCCCAAGTAAATACAAAATTCTACTATTTCTCTTTATACCAAAACTACTTCCCTGATCTAAGCTTTCATCATCTTGCTTATACCACTGCAACATTGCTCCTGGTTCTGATTTTTTTGTACCTGTTCTCCAATCTCATGTTGGACAGTTTCTTGAAAAGATTTTTAATGGCTTTTCTCAGAAGCCTCCAGTGCTTTTTCATTGTTTTGAATTTAAATAAAATCCAAAGGGACCAATAGATCCTGACTCATCTATATTTCAATCCTATCTATTTCTTACTACTTCTTAGTTAACCCAATTCTTACCCAATGCTGTGTGACACTACTCTTGGTGAGATGTGAGCAAATCTCTACTCACTCAAGATAGAGAACTGAGGCAGACCACAGTAAGGATGCTAACAAAATTCAATTTGATGATCCAATGAGTTTTGGGGGGGTTACTGACAAAAATATGGTTTAGGGGTTAGTTATAGAAGCCAGCATTATTTAGTGACACCTGCATTAACCAAAACCCACCCTGCCACAGGTGACTTACAGGCTGCTCGACAGGTTAGAGGGTACCTGTTTTGTCAACTTAGTAGTCTGGGCATCATAACTGCTTATACATGCTTGCACAGAGAGTGGTCCATTATATATGGTTGATTTCAGGAACTTTCTAAAGCTGTGGAGTCATTTGCATTCTGATTTTTAAGGATTTTCTCTTTAGCAGGGAATGCTTCATCTCCCTGTACAACATACTGTATCTTAATTAGTTTCACTTCCAGAAATTTTCTAGGGGAAAATTGTTGCACAGTACTACTCTTTTTTCTTTCTTTTCTTCCTTGAATATTTGGTTAGAAAATATCAGATTTGCAGAGTAGTTATTACTAAAAAAATAATCTATTATATTTTGTTATCAACATTTCTAAACATATCACACACCATTCATGAATCCATTTTTCCATGTATGTATTTCCAAGCATTTTCACATATGAGCAATTTACTACCAGGCATTTCAGCAGGACGTCATATTTTGTTAACATTAAGAATTATTTTGATAATTAGATAAACAGGTAAAGGAATTTGCTCCCAAGTCTGTGAGTTTAACCCCTGAGAACCAAGTAGTAAATTAGGAACTTGAAAATTCCATGTGGTCTCTGGTCTACAAATGAATAAAACTTAATATTTGATAAAAAATAGTTAATGAAAAAATTAAATAAAAATGATTAAAAATTTACCTTTCAATGAGTCTTAATAATTGTATGTTATATGAAAAGTTAAAATCTGTTGAGACATAAGGTATCATCAGCCCTAGAAGGGCCCCTTGCTCTTCTTCCAAACTCTCAACCCCATTTGTTCAATAGTTGTCATTTCCAATTTTCAAAGTTCCTCATTGATTTTTTTTTAATTTTCGTATTTTTATTGAGCTTTACATTTTTCTCTGTTCCCCTCCCTGCCTCTCCCCTCCCCTTCAACCCTCTCCCAAGGTCCCCATGTTCTCAATTTACTCAGGAGATCTTGTCTTTTTCTACTTCCCATGTAGATTAGATCTATGGATGTCTCTCTCAGGGTCCTCATTGTGGTCTAGGTTCTCTGGGATTGTGATTTGTGGGCTGGTTTTCTTTGCTTTATGTTTAAAAACCACTTATGAGTGAGTACATGTGATAACTGTCTTTCTGTGTCTGGGTTACCTCACTCAAAATGTTTCCTAGCTTCATCCATTTTCCTGAAAATTTCAAGATGTCTTTATTTTTTTTCTGCTGTGTAGTACTCCATTGTGTAAATGTACCACATTTTCCTTATCCATTCTTCAGTCGAGGGGCATTTAGGTTGTTTCTAGGTTCTGGTTGTGACAAACAGTGCTGCTATGAACATAGTTGAGCACATATCCTTGTGGTACGATTGAGCATCCTTTTGATATATACCCAAAAGTAGTATTGCTGGATCTTGAGGAAGGTTGTTTCCTAATTTTCTGAGAAATCACCACAGTGACATCGAAAGGGGCTGTACTAGCTTGCATTCCCACCAGCAATTCAGGAGTGTTCTCTTTATCCCACAACCTCTCCAGCATAAGTTTTCATCAGTGTTTTTGATCTTGACCATTCCTACAGGTATAAGATGAACTCTCAGAGTTGTTTTGATTTGCATTTCTCTGATGACTAAGGATGTTGAACATTTCCTTAAGAGTCTTTCAACCATTTTAGATTCCTCTGTTGAGAGTTCTCTGTTTAAGTCTGCACTCCATTTTTTTATAGGATTATTTGTTCTTTTGATGATCAATTTCTTGAGTTCTTTGTACATTTTGGAGATCAGACCTCTGTCTGATATGGGATTGGTGAAAATCTTTTCCCATTCTGTTGGCTGTTGTTTTGTGTTGTTGACCATGTTCTTTGCTTTACAGAAACTTTTCAGTTTCAAGAGGTCCCACTTATTGTTTCTCTCAGTGTCTGTGTGTATGCAACATCAAACTAAATGGAGAGAAACTCCCAGTGATCCCACTGAAATCGGGAACAAGACAAAGTTGTACACTCTCTCCATATCTGTTCAATATAGTTCGTGAGGTCTTAGCTAGAGCAATAAGACACCAAATGGAGATCAAGGGGACACAAATCAGAAAAGAAGTCAAACTCTCACTATTTGCTAATAATATAATAGTTTATATAAGTGACCCCAAAAATTTGACCACGGAACTTTTACAGCTCATAAACACTTTCAGTAATGTAGCAGGATACAAGATTAACTCAAAAAGAATCAGTAGCCCTCCTGTACTCAGATGATAAAAGGGCTGAGAAAGAAGTCAGAGAAATATTACCCTTCACAATAGCCACAAATAGCATAAAATATCTAAGAGTAACTCTAACCAAACAAGTGAAAGACTTGTATGACAAGAACTTTAAATCGTTGAAGAAAGAAATTGAGGAAGACGCCAGAAAGTGGAAAGACCTCCCATGCTCTTGGGTAGGTGGAATTACCATAGTAAAAATGGCAGTCTTACCAAAAGCTATCTACAGATTCAATGCCATGCCTATCAAAATCCCAGCAAAATTCTTCACTCAACTTGAGCAAAATGGTACTCAACTTTATATGGAAAAGCAAAAAACCCAGGATAGCCAAAACAATCCTGTACAATAAAAGAAATTCTGGAGTCATCACGATCCCTTACTTCAAACTTTACTATAGAGCTACATTACTAAAAACAGCCTGGTATTGGCCTCAAAACAGACAGGAGGACCAATGGAACTGAATCAAGGACCCAGATATTAATCCACACACCTTTGAATACCTGTTTTTTGACAAAGAAGCAAAAAATATCAAATGGAAAAAAAGCATATTTAACAAATGGTGCTGGCATAACTGGATATCAACATGTAGAAGAATGGAAATAGACCCACATATATCACCATGCACAAAACTTAGGTCCAAATGGGTCAAAGACCTCAGCATAAAACCAGCCACACTGAACTTTATAGAAGAGAATGTGGGAAGTAAACTTGAACGCATTTGCATAGGAGGCCACTTCCTTTTTTTTCACATTTAATTTTTTTATTATTGCATTATAAATAGTACCATTCAAAATTTCCACCTCCTCCACTCCTCCCATTTCCCTCCCGCTCCCCCACTCCCCCTCCCATTTTCCCCTCCAGTCCTAAGAGACGGCAGGTTACCCTGCCCTGTGGGAAGCCCAAGGCCCTCTCGCCTCCATCCAGGCCTAGGAAGGTGTGAATCCAAACTGACTAGGATCCCAAAAAGCCAGTACATGCAGTAGAATCAAATCCCAGTGCCATTATCATTGGCTTCTCAGTCAGTCCCCATTGTCAGTCATATTCAGA
>PVIU01027489.1:0-20406 GCA_004026605.1 Ondatra zibethicus | reverse complement strand
CAGTTTCTGATGTTCTTCTCCGGGAAATCATTCCCCGGTTTGGAATCCCAACCTCTCTTCAGTCAGACAATGGCCCTGAGTTCACTTCTCAGATTTCCCAAAACCTGTCTAAGGCTCTTAACATCCCTTGGCATTTTCATATCCCATACCATCCTCAATCTTCAGGAAAAGTAGAGCGAACTAACCGTTCCCTAAAAAAATGTTCTTATTAAAATGTCACAGGAACTTCACCTTGACTGGGTAAAACTTTTGCCTCTCGCCCTCCTCAGGCTTAGGGCTCTCGCCATGAGACCCCTTTTCATCTCACCCTTTGAACTCATGTATGGGAGACCAGTTTTAACCCCAGGCCTCTCAACTGAAACCTCTCCCCTTCCTGATCATCTGCTTACTCCCCTGTTATCTACGCTCCCTATTATGGGATTTCACTGACCACTCACTACCTCAACCTTGCATTAACTCATGCCCGCCGCCGGTTAAAATAGGGGATCAGGTATTATTTTCTCCCCCAGACCAACGTCCCTCACCCCTTTCCCCTAAATGGCAGGGACCCCTTAAAGTAATTCTTACAACTCTTACAGCTGCCAAGCTTGAAGGAATCCCTCATTGGATTCACCTGTCCCATCTTAAACCCTTCACCCCTCCAGCTCAAGACACCCCATCATATGCAGTAACTCAGACAGGGCCCTGTTCTCTTAAGTTCCAACGGACACCAGGATCAGCCACTCTTTCTCCAGTTCCAGGAAAATAAAGGTCTCATCCTTACTCAACTCTCGTGTGCTTTCCCTTCTTTCCTGTCTCCAATATACTTTCAATGTCATGCTTAATTTCCAGTGGACCACTCAGCTTCTATTACAGAGCCGGAGGACTATCAGAAGCCCAGGTGGTAAGAAACAATGAGTCTGTAACCTCAAACTCCAAACTTAGAAAACAAACTTTAACATAACAGGTATCACTGACTGCAGCAGTGCCTCCTGGATGTTAAGGTAATGTCATAATACAAAAAAACTTATTTCTTTTCAAATATTTCTTATATAAGCTCCAGGAAGCCGATTTGACCTAACTAAGTGGACCAGACTCACCTGACATAAGTATCATTTAATTCTTTCCTTGTTATATTGGGTATTGGGAATCCCAAAACCCCTTCCCCCCCTTCTTCCATCTGGGGACTCTCCTCTATTAATCACTGAGACCTAAAAATTTTTTTTTCCTCCCAAACATAATTTTGTCTTTCCAGCATCTTGTGAGGTTCAAACTAACAGCCAACTCAGCTTCAGAGTCCAGAAAACACAGCCATGACCGGCCACCCCAGGATGCAGCCAAACACCCCAACTTCTCAGTGCCCACAAAGTCAGCTTGAAGCAGCCATGAGACCTTGCAGCGCCCCAAACCCCGCCCAAATTTTTATAATAAACCAAAGGGTGAAATGTTGTCATTTGGCTGCCCGTGAAGCCCCACCCCTGGGTCAAAAAGGCAGCCTCTTAGGGGTGTGACCCATGCTCGGGCATGTGTGGCTATCCCCACCCCTGTGCGCATGTGCGAAAGCCTGGGTCGCCCGCCATTTGCGTCACCAGCATCTGACACACCTATGCGAGCCGTCTGCACATGAGCAGAGCGGCCTTTAAAAGTCAGAGGCACCATTCCCCTGCTCTCTTTCTCCTCCCCCTCTCCTCACATTTCCTCGGGCCCGTGAGCACACCTCCTCTAATAAACTCCTTGCGTGGGTTCGTTTGTGTCTCGTGTCTTTTCCACTCGTGCCAAAAAGTACAACAGGCACTAGCAGCACCAGTTGGAGAAAGAGATGAGTAGGCACCAGTGCAAGAAACTAGACATTAAAATACCAAGTAATTCAGTTAAAAATGAGGTACAGATCTAAACAGGGAGTGCTCAGTAAAAGAATCTCAAATGATTGAAAGACATTTAAAGAATTACTCAACATCCTTAGTCATCAGGGAAATGCAAATTGAAATGATGAAGAATCATCTTACACTATCAGAATGGCTAAGATCAAAAATACAAATGACAGCTTACATTGGAGAACATATAGAGTAAGGGGAACACTCGTCCACTGCTGGTGGGAGTACAAACTTGTACAGCCACTTTGAAAATCAGTGGTGGTTTCTCAGAAAATTGGGAATCCATATACCTCAAGACCCAACAATACCAACGTTTTGGTATATACCCAAAGGATGCTCGATCATTCCATAAGGACACTTGCTCAAATATGTTCATAGTAGCATTGTTCATAATAGCCAGAACCTGGAAACAACCTAGATGCCCTTCAACTAAAGAATGGATAAAGAAAATGTGGTACATTTACACAATGGAGTATTACTCAGTAGTAAAAAAAACAATGATATTGTGAAATTTGCAAGCAAATGGAAGGAACTATGAAAAGTCATACTCCGTGAGGAAAACCAGACCCAGAAAGACAAATTGTTGTGCCTAAGTCCTGAGACTCCCAAGGAGACCACCACAACGCCACACTCTTCCGAATGCAAAATCAAGGTTTCATTTATTGTATACAGAATAGGACAGTTTCCCTACCCTGTAATCTGACACAGGAGATGGACGGAGAAGGACCCTGTCTGTTATTGTAAGGGCTTTATAAAGACAAAAACCACAGAGCAGTCATAAGATTACAGTTTCAAAGTACAAAATTGCCTATTCTATATCTCAAGTTACTAAAGGTTAGGTAAAACTTGGCTGTTATTTTCTGATAGGCTGTAGTTTACTCACAGCAACTGTCTCCCAGTCACATTCTCAGGACATCTGCTGACCCTTTGCTAACCACAGGGGCTGTTTGGAAACTTATCTGATTGGTCCATTGTTATTCAACCTATAGGGGAAGGAAGGTCATCAACATCTTTTGTGTAACCACAGGTGGGGGTGTGGGGAGCAGTCAGCAGTTTTGTGTAACTTGGGTTTTTCCATTAACTAATACTTCTCTTGTGGGGGCCTGCCTCAAGACCTCCAGCTTTTCTCAGGGGTTGTAGTGACGATGGAAGTCCCAAAAGGTCCAAACAAAAAATTGGAATCTTTTCCCGCCTCAGTTTTTCTGGTCTCACAAAACAAGTTATGTACTCACATATAAGTGGATAATAGATGTAAAGCAAAGGATAGCGAGGCTACAATCCATAGCCCCATAGAAGCTAGGTAACAAGGAAGACCCCAAGAAGGGGAAATAGATGAGATCTCCTGGTTAAACTGGTGGCAGGGAGTCGAGGGGAAGAAATGGGGGATGGGAACATTAGGGATCCAGATGGTCCAGTTGGGGATGGATGGAGAGGGAGAGCAATAAAAGAGATATCTTGAAACAGGGAGTCTTATGGCTTTAGGGAGAAACCTGGTGACAGGAAAATTCCCAGGAAATAGCAAGTATGGCCCCAGTTAAGACTCCTAGCAGTAGAAGAGAAGTTGCCTGAACTGGCCTTATTCTGCAATCAGATTGGTGACTACTCTAATTGTCATCATCAAATCTTCATCCAGCATCTGATGGAAGCAGATGTAGAGATACACATCCTATGCAGAGATCCATCACCAAGCACTGATCCAAGCTCCTGGAGTCCAGTAGAAGAGAGGGAAGGGGGATTATACAAACAAGTGGGTCAAGACTATGATGGAAAAATCCACGGAGACAGTTGAATCCTGCTTGTGGGAGTTTATAGACTCTAGAGGCAGCATGCATTGGACCAACCTGGGCCCTCTGTATGTGAGTGACAGTTGTGTAGTTTGGTCTCCTTGTGGAGACCCTTAACAGTGGGACTAAGATCTGGTCCTGTTACAGGAGTTGGCTTTTTGAAACCCATTTCCTATGGTGAGATGCCTTGCTCTGGCTTGATGCAGGGGGTAGAGCATGGTCCTACCTCAACTTGATATGCCAGGCTTTGTTGACTCCTCATGGGAGGCCTTACCCTTTCTAAGGATTGGATGGGAGTAGAAAGGAAGTAGGGGAGGGAAGGTGAGGAAAGAAATGATGGGAACTCTGGTTGGTACATACAACAAATAAAAAAAGAAGCTAATATTTACTAAATTAAATATTTTTAAATAAAAAATTATATAAATATAAAGTGCTCCAAAACAGATAAACGAACACAATTTCAACACATATGGGTTTCAACGTGTTTCACTCCAAAGGTTGAGAAAAATCTAGTGCTAGAAACGACTTTGTTTGCAATTTAAAGGAAATATTTTCTGTATTAGCTTCACAGTAATGAGAAGTTCCCCCTGAAGTAATTCTTTAAATACTTATTTCCTAAAAAGTGAAAAGCAACAAAAACTTAAAGTCTCTTAGTCCCAACTCTACCATTTGTTCAACCTTACTGCCCACTCCCAACTGAAACAAGGAATAGTAGGTAGGAAGGGTATAAAGCCAGGCAGTGGTGGTGCAGGCCCTAAATCCAAGAACTTGGGAGGGAGAGGCAGGAGGATCTATATGAGTTTGAAGCCACCCTGGTTTACAGAGTGAATTACAGTACAGCCTGCTACACAGAGAAACATTGTATCAAAAACAAGCAAACAAACAAAAACCCAAAAATGAAAAGAAAAAGGTGGGTGAGATGCTTGATGCTATATCTCTTACCCAAACCAGAAATTAGTGACAAAGGCTTAACTTGGAAGTTTTTAAGCAATGACAACCTTGAATAAAATCAATTTGAGTTTAAATAAGGACAGGTATAAATACCATGCCATATTTTCGACTGACACCAATGAAGACTTTCTCAGTCAAGAAAATAGTCAAAGTATCATTTAATAGTGAATTTTTAATTTGTCATCAAGTAAGGTTTAGAGTTTATAGAAGGGTTAGGCTACTGAGTCAATAACGTCATTATCTTCAAAGAGCAAAGTATTTATGAAGGGCTAATTGAGAAGAAATACAGAGAACTGATTTTAAAAATGTGTAATAATACCCCCACCATGAACATTTAAAATGTGAATCAATACAGAACATTGCTGATTTAAGTTGCATGAGTAAAATAAATAAATAATTTTTGTAGGAAAATTTGGCACAAATAAGCTAAAGTTATAAATAACCTCCTAAAAGCTTTAAAATCACAGTAAAACATTTCATTTAATTAGTCAAATGATGTGGCTTTGATAAACAGTGAACAAGAGGAGTGAGAATGGAATTTATCATATTGCCACCATACATCCTCAAATCACTGCCTTAGTTCACTATCCCTATAAACTCACTTTTATTTATGCCAGTTTTGGTAAGTAAAACATGCTTAAAAGAAGCATATTATTCTTGATAATGAATACTAAGTCATGTTTATATAAATGGTCCTCTTTAAGTTAGTCTCTAGCTGGATTTATATAGGCAAAGCTTAAGGGTGATATTCCTTTATAAATTTTCAACAGCCCCACTGTGTCAATATGACTAATCTGGGCACTAACTTCCGAGAAAGAACATAAAAAGAAAGAGTTTATAGCTGAACTCATGGGCCCAAGCTGTATTTGTAAGCTGTGGTGTGATGTGCTTAGTGAAAAATGTCACTCTTTGGAGTATGAATGATCCTAAAATGCTTCTCACTTTATTCCTGGTCCAAATAAAAGTTTATTATTTTATGTTGCTCAGAATTCCCAAGTTGGTATAATGGTAATTATATTTAATTATGAAATCATCATATTCGTGTAATTTTTTAAAACTTGAGTTTTAATTAAGACATTAATATAATTTATGACATAATAATGAGGTGGGAATCATGTAAGATGAAAAATTGCTTAAAATAAATATTTAGTTTGAAAAACCAAAGAAGACGACTTTGTACATATACCTGAAGGGTCTATCTAGAGAGATATCATCTTGTACAAATGAACGAGAATGGTAACTCTTCATACAAAACAAAATCTATTAAAAATCACAAATTGGACATTTACAATGTCATGCAAAATGTTTACCTTGAGAATGAAATGCATGAGTACCAGCTTGACTCCAGAGAACATAATCATAACAATTTACATTTAAGTTGTCCTAAAAAGAGGTGGCATACACCATAAATATATTTTTCAGTTTGCACTAACTTGATAGATATTTATTTTTATTTATACTTTAAAATTACATTTAAAATATGTAATAATTTTCATGCTGTTTACTGTGGTTGTAACAAGTTATATATAGCAATGTCTGCTTACAATTAATCAAAAATGGAAAAATTTTAAATTTGTTTTTTCCCACTGTGCTAGCATTTCACGTGCTTTATAGCCAGAAATCAATTATCACAAAAAGGTCTGTTGTGTAATACTGCCACAAATATAGTGCAACATTATAACATACACATACATATCTTGAGAAACTTTAAGAAATTTCATATTTTTTAAAAGTATTTGCATACTTTCCTCACTTTATAGCACTTGACTTTCAGAAGAAAAACTCTTTTAAACATTGACCAGTCTTGTCTGTCTATGCAACACTTCTATTCCTCATTCTAATGAAAAACAGGATATGTTAAATTAACACTTTTCTACTTCATGCACTTTTGCAATTGGCTTTAGAAATTTCTTTGGTTAGCTATCCTATTTTACATAAGTGTAATTACCTACTTAGATCTAACTTCATCTATAAACTTAGTAATGAGGATGGTATATCAGCCAAGGTTCTCCAGAGGAAATGACCCAAGAACCCAAGAATAATATGTGTGTGTGTGTATTAGATATGGATTATTCAATACATATAGATTTAGAAACAGTGCTAGGTATGTAGTATATTTTATTTTGGCTCAGTTTCTCTAGAGGACTCTCACTGATATATCATTCATACTTCTATGTTTGTGAAAGAGGTAAGAACTAAGCAGATACAGAATTGTACTTTATGATAAGATTCTATTACATGGGGAATTATGCAATTCATGGATTCTCAGTTGTAAGCTTTCAAAATTGCAAATAACAATGTCAAATTTACAACTTGGTCTGGAAATTGCTTTTTAAGATAAAAGGGATGATGAATAAATACAAGGTTGCAATCATTCACTGAGAAGGTCTTTACTGACATCATAAACCGTGAAAGCACAAGTTGAACAGCCTCTATATGCTAGAAGATGCCCATGAGTGATTTGTAGCTACTACTCATATTGTTGCACTTGATATATAAATGGTATGTTTATTAGTCCTTCAAATAGCCTCCACTGGAAACTAGTTTACCTGAGGAACGTGAAAATTTTCAGGAAAATTCATTTTGGAAACATTTCTCATTGCATTTGTGGCATCCATTTAAGAAATATTACTTTAAGAGAATACAGCATGTTAAAGATACAGCAGATAATGCAATAGAGTCTTGCTCTCAAAGATATTATGGCTATCTGTAACATGAGGGCTGGGCTTAGTTTTTGTCCTCCCACCAGGTCCCTCAGTCATTAGGTCCCAAAGAAAATCACGCAGAGTCTACATTAGGTTATAAACTGATTGGCCCATTAGCTCAGGCTTCTTATTAGCTCTTATAACTTATATAACCCATTATCCTTATCTATGTTAGCCATATGGCTCAGTACCTTTCTCAGCGGGGCAGATCACATCCTGCTTTTTCGGTGGTCCAGGCAGGAGTGCCAAGAGAGCTTCCTGCTTCCCAGAATTCTCTTATTCTCCTTGCTCCGCCTCTACTTCCTGTCTGGTTTTCCCACCCATACATTCTGGCTAATGGCCAATCAGCATTTATTTAAATCATGATTGACAGAATATGGACAATTCTCCTGCACCAGCTCTCCTAGCATGATTTTCAGTGAAGCATCAAAATTTATACCCAATAAGTATTTCTATAAGTCATAATGCCTAGGAAAATGTTTGTAGATAAATTCTTAATGATATTTATCCAAATATTGGGACACTTAATGGCCTAATAAGGCTGACATCTAAACTTAACACACACTTCGTTGTATTAAATTTTAATTTTTCTATACATCTAAGATTATTCCAAATAAAAAATCATATAAAAATCTATCAAGTATTTTACTTATTATTGTGGATATATCTATGAGTGTTTTCTTAGGTTAGATTAGTTAACTTTGTGGACTAAACAAAAAAAAAAAAGATTGTCCCATCTAATATGAAAAAATACCATCCAATTAGTTCAAGGTTTAAGTAGAACAAAAATACTGACCTGTTGGTAAGAAAGAGGAAATTTCTTCTTGCATAAATGCTTTCAAATAAGACAATGGTGTTTTTCTGCCTTAAGATACATAAAGGAACTGTTCCTTTCATGTTTCTGGGAAAGTAGCTTACTATGTACAGACATTGGGATTGTTCTGTTTTCATAACTCGGTTTCATTCCTTTAAAGATATATTGGTCCTACTTCTTTGAAGAACTGATTAACAACAACAACAACAAAAAGGATTTGGATAATAATTTCTTGTTTCAATTTTTCATTAATGCTATCATCTGTGATACATGGAAGACTGTCTTTTGGGTCACCAACCAGCTCCCCAATAAAGACACAGAGACTTAATATTAGTTATGGATGCTCAGCCTTATTCTATGATTGTCCTACTAGCTCTTTTATCTTAATTTAAACTGTTTCTCTTCATCTATATTTTTCATGGGGGCCTTTTAGATTTCTTTCATGTCCTACTTTTCCTGCTTCCTCCATGTCTTTCTGTGTGGTGGTGGCCTGGCTGGCTGGCCGCTGGTGTCTCCCTCTCTTTTGCCCAAGTTCCCTCCTCTCTTCTTGAGCCTAGATTCCTCCTCTTACTTATACTCTCTGCCCATCAGCCCTGCCTCACCCTCTACTGCCTAGCTATTGGCCATTAAGCATTTTATTAAATCAATCAGGTGTCTTAGGCAGGCAAAGCAGCACACCTGTACATCATTAAACAGATTCACCATAAAAATGCAATATCCTTTACATAGTTAAAGTGGTATTCCACAACAGTGATACTTTTATACTTTTGACTAAGAATGATAGCATATGGTTTTTAACTAAACTATTGATGTAAGTTAAATTTCAATAATATTACCTTTATGTAAATCTTTCTATTCTAGAATCTTCTCTTTGTAATAATATTCTATTTTGGAAATCTCTATGTAATAATATTCTGTTTTGTTGATACTATGCTATGATTAATTTTATCTATACAAGAACTCATATTGAATACTAAGTTTCAATGTAATAATATGGCAAGATATAAACTTGGAAGGTTTCTAAATCATAGGGATGGTGTGACCATTTATACAATTAGTGGACTCACAAAATAGCTAAAGTCGTAGGTGAATAGGTTCTTGCCTTTACATTTATTATTTCTCATTAGGATATAACATTTCTCAATCTTCTAAAATTCAATACTGCATTATCTTTTATGTAACCTCCATCTGAAATTTACTTTACTGAGTATCTAATCTCACATTTCCCAGGCTCTGTATTTGAGAAGTAAATTTCTAATGATTATAAGTGATCAGTCATAAATATACTATTAGAATACTAAAATCAGAGACAGTTGATGAGTACCCTCAATCTTCTTTGAACTGTAATAATTCCAGAGAGTATTACCTTGGTTTTGATGCTATTGGTGGTTTTGAAAATATATTCTAGAATTTACTGATTTATTTTAAAACTAATAGACTAGAAGTGTAAATTTAGATGGTAATATATAATAGTACTGAGTAGTAATGAAGCAAATGGACACCTTTGTATTGTTCCTAATCTTAGAGATAATGATTATAATCATTTTCCATTTTGAACGATATTGTTATATCTCTCTGTCCCTAGTCAATTCAGAGTTTAAAATGTGAAAACATGTTGGATTTTATCAAAATGTCTTTTAGGATTTGTTAAGATTATCATGTTATTTCTGTCAGTGAATCCAGTTTATGTGATGAATCGCATTTATTGACTTATGCATGTTGAACTATCTCTGTATTTTTGGAATGAATCCAATTTTGTCATGATGGATAATATTTTTGTGGTGTTCTTAGTTTTGTCAAGTATTTTGTTGAGAATTTGTGGTGCATCTATGTTCATCTGGGAGATTGATGTGAAATTCTACTTTTTTCCCATAGATTTTAGTAAGCTATATTTTTATTGCATTTGATTATAGTAATTTTTATTTACCTCTTGATTTTTTAATGACACATCATCAGTCAATAGAGTCCTATTTAATATCCATGACTCTAAATATTTTTTACAGGTTTTCTAACTATTAATTTTCAGTTTTATTCCACTGTGATCAGGTAGAGTTTGTGGAGTTATTTTAATTTCCCTGTATTTGCTGAAACTGTCTTTGTGTCTAAATATGTAATCGTTATCAGAATAAATTCCTTTGACTGCTGAGGAGAACACATATTCTGGAGTGTTTGTGCAAAATTTTCTGTAGAAGTCTGTTAAAATCAATGGCTTTATGACATAGTTTTGTGTTACTTTGTTCATTTTCTATATTCATATTAATGTCACAAGAGAACTTAGTTTTGAAATGCTGAATGTTATGTCAATATAAAATATTTACTCCCTTTAATTATTTAGCAAGAGGTTTTTGTCTTTTTTGATTAACAAACAAAGTATTAAGGGATAATAGATTAGTTTGAGCTTACTCACATTAATAATAATAGTGAGCAATGGAGTGAATACTTGTGAGCTATTATTTATAGACAATTTACATTGGTATACATTATCATATATTTATACAAACAAATTATATTGAATATGTTTCTATTTTCATCTATAATATTTGCATACCTAAAATAAAGTTATTTTGTCAGATTGTAAGCATGCATGCTTCTACCTCTGATTAAGGCATTTTGTATATTGATACAACTTTAGGATATATGTATCATGTTGCAATATACATTTCTACCTCTGATCAAGATACTTATACACTGTTTACATTTGGAGATTATCATCATTTGTTGCACAGTTGTTTAAAGACTGTTTAATATTATAATGTAAAGTCTTAGTTTTTAAGGTATATAGGTATTAAGATTCATATGTCAGTAGTCATCCATGTTTGTCATATTTGTAGTTAGACTAATCAGGTTCTTTAGATGCATAGAGATTGTATTCTGCATAGATAGGTAATATTCAACCACTTCAAAGATCTGTAGAATGTGGCATTTAAATAACTTAGGGTTCTGTTGAAGTGAGACACATTTGCTCTTGGCAGCACTGATCTATTCCCAAGAGAATGTTGAGCACTGAAGACATTCTACTTGAAGCTTGTTTTCTTCTTGGCATATCTGGCCTTTAGGCAAGAAACTGCCTATGCATCGACCACTGACAAAATGTACTATGTCCGGACAGGACAAGCAGGATACAAGAAAAAAGACTATCAGGTTAAGACAGTTTTGAAACATTTCATGCCTCTGAAAATGGTCTGTCAGTTACTCTAGACCTTAGCCAAATTTGGTTGTTCTAACGTTGCAAATGAGATTTTGGGTTATTGCCCAGGTAGGCAGTTGTCTCTGTCATTTGTTGCACATTTTGGAAGTTGCTTGATTGCACTTCCTGCTTACTCAAGTAATATTATTTCCCTTCTTGGGTCTTCATTGGGGTTGAAGACTAGATAGTTGTAGTTGCTTTCCTCTCCTGACTTGGCCAAGTTATTTATAATACAAGATTAATGAAACATTTATCACGTTTCCTGCTTGATATTGTTTATTCTGGTTGTAATTCTAATATTTATACCTGATATTTGTTCTTATTGTATATAATTTTGTATTAGGCTTAGAATATTCTTATTTAAACATAAGACGCTAGAGCTAATGGGCCAAGCAGTGATTTAAATAATATAGTTTCTGTGTGATTATTTCAGGGCTGAGCTGCTGGGAACAAATAAGTGGCCTACTATAACAGTTAGGTTTTTTGATAGTATTTTCATATAATTCATTTTTTATCACCCATATCCTAATTTTATTGTACCCTTTAGTCTACAAGAATTCTCTTTCTTATAAAGTCTTTCTCCTTGTTTGCAACCTCTTTTTCTAATTTACATGGTCAGCTTCCAGTTTCTTTTTTTTAAACCTCTTTTTTTTTCTTTTCTTTTTTTTTTTTCGAGACAGGGTTTCTCTGTGGCTTTGGAGCCTGTCCTGGAACTAGCTCTTGTAGACCAGGATGTCTTCGAACTCACAGAGATCCGCCTGCCTCTGCCTCCCAAGTGCTGAGATTAAAGGTGTGTGCCACCACTGCCCGAGCTTCTAGTTTCATGATATATATCAATACTCATATCCACATATTCATACAAATACACAGAAAGATGAAAATCTGAGATCAACAAATGAGAGATTACTGCAGTCTTTGTTTTTATGAGCTTTCCATGCCAATTATATTTCTTGGCTATTATGAACAGAACAACAACAAGCATGAATGTTCAAGTATTTAGGTAAGTATCCTTTGGATATATGCGTAAGAGTGCTATAGATAATTTTCACAGTAGTTGTGTTTTTAAATTTTGGAATAAACATCCCTACTCATTTTTATGGTGGCTACACAAGTTTGTACTCTCACCAAGGATGAGCAAGTAGTCTATTTGACATATATTCATCAGTGTTTCTTCTTTTTTCTTCTTCATCTCTTCTTCCTCAACCCTCTCTCCATCTCCTCCTCCTGCTTCTTCTTCTTTCCTTCACCCTCCTCTTCTTCTTTGGTAGATCATAACCATTCTGAATTGGGTGAAATGAAATCTGAAAATACTCTTAATTAGCTTTAAACCTAATGCTTAAGAATAAGGAATATTTTTCAAAATATTTATTAGCCATGTGCATTTCTTCTTTTGAGAAAATCCAGGTTAATAATTCTATTATACAGTAATTATGTGATTCATGATTAATAGAAACTCAGAGTGAGTAATTAAGGTTCAATCTGATGATCAGAAAAGCAAAAACAGCCAGTCACTGGCTGTTACCTAGGCCTCAGTCAGAAAATGGCGATTCTGTCTCCAGGAATCGTGGAAGGAGACTGTGTCTGAAAGCTGTTTCCTCCTGTCTTATAATCCTTTTTAGGGCTGGGATTAAAGGTTTTCACCACTGTGTTAAAAGGCATGCACCACCCTGTTTGTATAGCAAACTAGTGTGGACACTGGGATTAAAGGTGTGTGTTACAACTGCCTGGTCTGTAAGTCTGACCAGTATAGCTGTTTTACTCTCTGATCTTCAGGCAAGCTTTATTTATTTAAATACAAATGAAAAGCTACTAAATTTCCCCTTTTTATCTAAAATAAAATGGTGATAACAAATATAAGAAAAACTATATTCAATAAGTACATAACTATATACAATATATACAGGCAATAAATACAGCAACAATGTCCAGTCCATTTGCTTATGACAAATCCAGAGAAAATACTCTACATCTGTCCTATTTTTGTGAGTCCATAATCTTGTACCTACTTTACTTTCTGCCACAACATGCATAACTATCCAAAACTATCTTTTGATATCTCTCAACCTTATATACTTTACATTTCCATAGTGAATTTCCTTTCTGAGTCTCATAAACAAGGGAGACTGTAACTATAACTATCTCATCTTAACTACCTCAGAGACCCAAGAAGGAAATATTAACTGATTAGGCAGGAAGAACAAGCAAGTGACTTCCCAAACAATAAGAGTATTGAGAGAAAGACCTAGCTGCCTGGACAGTCACCCAAAGTTCCTCTGCAACATTGGGTCACCCATGTTTGGTTCACAGGCCTACCATATTTGATGGTCCTTTCTTTGAAGCAGGACATCTGAAGGGCTGTTCCTACTTGTCTTGAAAATTTTTAGCAGTCACTTTCTTTTGAGTCCTGCTTATCTAATTAGGGCAGCATATTGTCAGCAGTCGAGGGAAGGACATTTGCCTAGTAACTTACTTTTGCCACAAAGAAAGTAAGCTCTATATGGAGTCTTTTAGAAGCCCATTATCTTCTCTGAAGTAGATTGATGCTGAAGGGAGCAGACATGTCTAATTGTCATAAAAAAGAAAAAGAATCTTGGCTATTGAGCATCTTAAATGTCATATACTGTAGATCTCTGAAGTGCATGAAGATGACCTGTCTATCTAAAATATTTCTTTGTTTGAATTTGAAAATATACCTAACGTGAGTACAAGTTCAATTATAATAGGCAACTAATTACTAAATTGCATTTCATTATGATCATAAACAGTTTTCTAATAATTTTCAAGGACTAAAAATTTGCATTACATTGGTAAATGAGATGTACAAGTACAATACATTTCTAACCTTGAAGAAGGTTAGAAATATATGCATAGTATATTTTAACAAATTTAATTTCAAATTTGTCTCAATATACAAAATTTGTATACAATGTACAAAAGTCCAATCCAATGTAAAATATTTAAAACTAATAGTTGCTTTTTAAAATAGATTCAATGATCTACCACTTTATCTTATATTTATATCCTCCCTTTGTCTTTTCAGAGTATATTAAATAATCAACCTTTTATCCTATCATATCTATATCTCATTTTTTCTTTTAAAAGCAAGATCCTATCTATATTATCCCTTTATTCTTTTCAGATTATATCCAATAATCTACCATTTTATCCTATCATATTTATATCCTTTTTTTTTTCCTTTTCAAACAACTACCTTGGATCTAATTTCATTTTTTTAGCTTTTTTTCCTGGCCATTATCCATAACAACTTGTAACCAACACATTAAACAAAGACAAACATTCAAAATACAATATTTTGGGGAATATGGGTGTAGTTTTCTAGACTACTTCCTGCTGACTGGAGGTACTGATATTCTTATGGGAACCCAAAGAAAATTTATGATTATGGTCAAGTCCTGACTGGAGTATTCTGTGAGGCTGGATCATCTCAGCTAGCAGTCTTGAAGCTGTTCTGGATGTAGAACTCAGAGGGAACTGGAACAGAGATGTTCTAAAACATTGGATCATCTGGGACATCTACTCCTATTGGAGATTTTTCAGGGGGTCTACTTGATCAAACCTTATTTTTCTTAGCTCAGAATGAATCCACAGCCTCTCAATTATTGTGGAAACAAAAGCAAAATCTCTTCTGCAAAGTAACATTTCTTTTGACTTAAAGTTTGAAGTCAAAGCATTTTCAAAATATACACGTTTGATTAATCCACCAGCATTTATAATCAAATGTCTTTTAGCAACTTTTGCTCCTTCCTTGGCAGTCAGATAATTCAAACACAATACAAAAACATACAGTATCTGGACTATCTGTGTATTTTCCATCTTTATGTCATTTTAATAATTTCTTTTATTTTTAATTTTTGGCTTTTTGAGACAGGGTTTCTCTGTGTATATTTGACTGTCCTAGAACTCATTCTGTAGACCAGGCTTCCCTTGAATTCTCAGAAATCCACCTGCCTTTGCCTCCCAAGTACTGGGATTAAAGGTGAGTGCCACATCAAACTACTCTCTTCTTTTTTTGAAAGGACTTTCTCTGTCCTTTTCCTTTTTTCCAGGCTATGTATATTTTTAAACACACTGTAAACCATTTAGAGGTTTGCTATTGTTTCTGTTTTTTCTGAATCTGTCTTTACTCTATGTGTCTATTTTTTTGACTGCATGGATCTTTAATCTGCTTAAATGCATGTCTAGGATTAAAGCTGTGGCCTTGGTGACTGACTCTGCCCCATCTTTTAGCTTTCTTAGAGTCTAGCTTCATGGTGGAGATTCTGGAGAGAGCCATGTTTATTACCACCACTCTGTGTCAATATTTAAATAGTGAAATGAATGAAGAATGGAAAGGGGGAAAGGATCAGTGTGAATGAAAGTATATACAATCAACTTTCTATAGGCAGTACTTTCTTCTATTTAGGTTCTGAAGAAATGTAGAGGGTCCTCCTAACTAAGTATCTTTATATCTTGGAAGTTTATTGCATTAAATTCCACAGTACACTTCCAGTGATCCTGTAAAGCTAAGTACTAGCAACTGTGGGATTGTAGGTGTTTTTCTCTGGTTGAATATCTGACACTCAACTTCTCTGCCCACATATCACACTTAACCTACCTGGTTCTCTATATTTGCTTTTAAGTAGCATAGATTTTCCATCTCTAAAATTCTCAGTACTACTTCTTTAAGCATGTCAGTCAGAAAGATGATTAAAATTCATCAGTTGCATCACAGTATTGGTTATGTCCTCATAGTGGCTTCAGCAGCAAGAACAATGATTGGCTAACTGCTGAAATATATTGCTGTCTGGTTAGAGATCACAGACTACCATAACCTTGGAGGTTTCTCTAAGATAGGCAATAGGGAAACTCCCTTCCTCCCCAGCAAGACTTCTTGCTCTCTGCTTAGCCTTATCTGGAGGATTCCCTGGGCCTGAAGGTATCTGAACACTGTTTCTAAACCAGATGCCTGATTCATCTTTAGCTTGAACCTTGGCACAGATCCCTGCTAAGAAGACTTGTTCTAGGAGATCAGCTATAGGAACTTACTGCCACTTACAAATCACATAAGAGAATGCCACTTAATGCAAATTAGGGTTTGTCACCATGCTTCCCAACCCTATATTTTACTTATACTCTGGAATAAAGTTGAGCTTATTCAACAGTTTATCTCCCAGAGGTCTCCTTCCATTTGTGCTTATGTGCTGAATACATAAGCATTTCTTTCATCCCCTTTGTCTCTTTTCCCTCTTGGACTGATGGCCGACAGACTGGGAAGGAAAGAGGACCCCAAAAATTGATGAGTATTTTTATGGGAGACTATCACTGGCATGTGTATCAAACACTTGTCAGTCAGTCAGGAAGTAGGCAAAAATAGTTTGGCACAGTGACTCAGTAACCGTGGGTCTCCATCTTTCTCCCTCTTTCTCTTTCCCTAGCTCTCATTAGCACTCTCATGCTTTCTTGGGTCTCAAAATCCAGCTGTCCTCCAACTTATTATATAAAAGATGATAACCTTAAACTTATGATCCTTCTGCCTCCATTCTCACATAAAATGTTGGAATTGCATTCATGTTACCATAATTTTTATGCATTGTTGAATAGAAAATCAGAATTTTCTGAAGTTTTCAGAAGTACTCTACAAACTCAGTCACTCATGTAGTTCATCCTTATTTTAAGAATATTTATCCAGTCTCTCAGATACAGTTATTAATACACCCTCTTATATGCAAAGTCTAATATTAATATTTTTAAATAATGCACTGAAAAAATATTAGTTTCCACCCCGTACTAGTTCAATCCCACTAAAATAGTCTCTTCTTAATTTCCTTTACTTTACATAAAAATGTTCTAATCTTATAAGCATTCCAGGTAATAAATCATTAAAATAAACTTATATAAAGATCAGGGTCAGCTAGTGGCAGATAGAAAGTAAATTACTTCTAAAGTTTTAACATTTAGGCACACATAATATTAATGTTTTCCTATTTTGAACTTGTATTTCTGTGAAATGAAAATTAATTCTTAAAATTACATGGAAATTGTTTGACAACTTTAAAAATATAAACTAAAGAACCCTTAGAAGTAGAAGTGAACTATTGACCTGAGGTGAAGACATAAGAATTGTGACTCTAATCGTACTCTGATCATAATTAATAGTTACTTAAATAATACTCCCCATCCAATGAAATTAAATCTTTTAGAGGTGCTTCTCTCATTTAACTATCTTTTGTTAAAAATAAAGGACTAAGTCTATCACAGCTCTCACTGATTAAAATTGGTTACATTTGTTCCTTTTTTCAATGTGTTAGTGAAGATTTCAAATATGATTGAAATAATTGGAAATGATAACACTTGCCCTACATTTTCTTATAAAATCCACTTTAACAAAAGTTACACACATTTGTGCCTATCATGACTATTGAATAGCCAAGATTGCCCCACTTTCATATATTCTTACTAATTCACCCCAAGTGAATTTTATACTTACATGCAAAGTTGGCAGTACCTCAAAAACTGAGATTTTACTATAAACTTGAGCTCCACCTTTAAAGCTTTATCTAAGACATGTTTTATCTATTTCAATTTCCTCAATCAACATCAAAATATTTTTGAAAGTAGCAACTATAGACCTTGTAAAATTTTTGAATTTATCTCATGGTTAGCTTTTGCTTCCCTACTTAGTATGCATAAACAGATTTCATAATGGTATTTTGTCTAGTAAATTTAAGAATAAATACAATGAATATTAAAAAATATTTAAAAAAATATTTTAGCTTAAACTAATTTACTAATTCAAAATTCAGGTTTCTTTAAATTATTCTAGAAAAGTCAGAGGAAAACTAGTTACCATCATAAGGGATCATTATATTTTGAGTAATATTGAACTAGACAGTGTAGTGATCAAGAACAGTGAACATGGTTTATTGTTCTATGCTATTTCTCCAGCATCTACACTACTACTATTTTTTAAATTAAAGCGTGAATCAATTAATAAACAGGCAGATGAGCAGGTGGATGTATAGATAGCTACGTAGATAAATGAATTATGTAATTAACAAATAATAACTTTAGATCAACAGTTGAAATTTTTCACAAGCTTCACTTGATGAGATCAAATTGTTTTGCCCCAAGAGAAATTCTTTCTGTACTCCATTAAATGGCCTTTTAAGATTTGAACTTGACATTATCATCAAATCAGTAGACACATTTCAGGAAATAATACATGATTTTGACCTTTTTTATTGTAGGCACTTAACCATCAGTCTGCTTGATTAACTTGTCAGCTTTTTCCTTTTCAGACAGTGAGCCTCACACTACGCATTGGAAGTTTGAAAATGGATAAAGAATCCATAATAAGGTCAGGATATATTCATAGGAAAAACAAATCAGGATTCTTTATTTTTTTTAATCAGAGAAAATGTCTGAAAATTGACTGGTACCTGTTTCTTGACACTGCTCTAAAATTATAAAATCTTTGGTTATTTCTTTCTTTAATGTAATGACATTTGACCTTATCTATCAAAATGATAGCAGAAAACATCAACAATATTATCTTTTCCAGAGTATGGTATAAGATTGTTTAATATCCTATGATCATTTTAAGTTTTCAAAGAAGATAATCATAAGCAGGTAAAATAATTATTATAACATCTTATCATTTATTTAATTTAGGTATAATTATACACCCCCTCTCCTTACCCCAATGCTTACCCATGTCCACCACATGTTTATGGCCTCTTCTCATTTATTATTTTACATATAATTGTGTAATTATTCATACAAAATATATTAATGCCATTTGTTGAGTCTGTTTAGTATTTCATATATATGTGTGTGTGTGTGTATATATATATTTGCTTTTAGGGTTGACCTTTGAATAAACCTATGAACTGTTTAGAGGGCCCACTCCTAAAGAAGAAAAGCTCTTTCTGTCTCAGACATGATTAGATTTCTGTAACTTCATCAGTGATGACATACCATAATTTTTCTCCATCAGCATTTGTATTATTGCCTGATATCTTCAGTTTTCAGGTATTGTTTAGGCAGCCATAATGTTGAGATATCCTTTGTATAGTTTTCCAGTCATCTCTAGAATATGAATTCTCTTCTCCTCTGGCTCTTACAATACCTAACCACCTAATCACCTAACCACATAAGTGACATCCCTTGAACTTCCAGTGTAGAGGTTGTGTTGTAGATATATCAACTGGTCAATTGTGTGTTTCAGTGATATTTTATTAGTATTTTAATAAATAAAGCTTGCCTGAAGATAAGAATGCAAAGCTAAACCACTAGAGGCCAGGGAGTGGTGGCACACACCTTTATTCCCAGGACTCAGGAGACAGAGGCAGAAAGATCTCTGTGAATTCAAGGCTGCATTGGGCTACACAAGGTTGATCCAGAAACACATCCAGGTGTTGGTGGTTAACACCTTTAGTCCCAGTGTTTGGCAGTCACACACCATCAATCCCAGCACTAGGGAGGTGGAAACAGGAGCAATTTGACTACTGGGTGGAAAGAGAAATATAAGGGGAAGAGACAGGAACTCACTGGTGTGTGGAATCTGAAATGTGGTGGAGATACAGTGCAGTTTATGCAGTCTGAGGGTTGCACCTTTAGTCTGAGTATTAGTTGAGGTAAAAGGTCTCTCTAGTGGCTTACTGCTCTGCTTCTCTGATATTCAGCTTTTTTTGGGGGGTGGGGGTTCAGGCCAACGTTTCTCTGTAGCATTGGTGCCTGTCCTGGAACTAACTCTTGTAGACCAGGCTGGCCTCAAACTCACAGAGATCCACCTGCCTCTGCCTCCCGAGTGCTGGGATTAGAGGCGTGCACCACCACCGCCCAGCCTGATTTTTCAGCTTTAACCCATATATCTGTCTCTGGGATTTTATTATCCATGCTACAGTTTGCATTTTATAAGTTGCTATAGAAAGTTAAGGCCTACCTGGCCACAAGGAACCAACCAGAAATATGCTTGACACTGTCAGAGGTCCTGATCCTCCCTAGCCAATGAGGGATAACCAACCATGTTTCTTGAGCTCTTAGCAACAGGCACTGTCAGAGGTCATGACTGTGCCTAGCCAATGAACAGTGACCATGCAATGTCAACTGT